>CM063284.1:36271446-36481446 GCA_032173965.1 Sitta carolinensis
ATTACTAAGTTAAAACAATAATGTTTTTCTTCTAGGGAGGACCACCATCTATGAGCTCTTCATGCCACAGTTTCATGTCGACTAAGCTGACATAAGCCACCATTACTGTCAGAAACAAATGCCCTCTTTCTCCCCTCTTATCATCATGGTTCTTCCAAGTTAAAATTAACTCAGGGCTCAGGGATTTTTTTTCTCCTACTATGAATAATGTAAACCAGCAATTTTTCAAAGTTTCTATTCACATAAACAGATCTTGCAACCGGAGCAGAAATAAGATCAGTAGGTTCTTTCACTTGATAGTTGGGTGTTGTATGTCCCATCCTTTTTGCTGAAACAAAGTACATTCTCCACTAGGGTTCAATATCAATATGTCAAGAAAAAATATAAAGAAAACATGGCGAGAAAAAAGCTCTTCTAACACTTTTGTGTCAAAAGGAAGACATTTAGAGATAATCATCTTTTATTTATTACACCTTTTAAAACTGGAGCCCTATTCGTAAATGATTGTTAATCACTGATGCACAGTCATACCTTGCAACTTACCCTCTCTTTCTGTGCATCTCTGATGAACTCAAAACTAAATTATGCTCATTACTTTCTGAGCAAAGGATCACCATAAACCTGACTCAAAAGTAAACTCAAAAGAGAAAAAAAAGCCACAAGGAAAAACTTTCATGGATCTAAGAATTGTGTAGGCAGTTTCTGAACAGCTCCTTACTAATCCTACTATTTATTTATATAGATGCTGACCTTAGCTATAGCAGCAACAGCTAAATCTGAAAAAGGCGACTAGAGATGAAGAGAAGTCTCTTTGTTAAGTACTTGTCTCCTTATATGATACTTATTCTTTCAACACATGGGCCATTTTTGTAGACAATTTGACAGCGTGTATTAAAGGTTTATCATATGCTTTCCATTTTCCTTTAAAGAACTATGATAAAGCACTCTTATATTCAGTGAAGACAAGATTTTCTTCTAAAAGAATTTTAACCCGATTGTTCTGTACCAGAACAACTATCTTTTCGTAGCATATTTTTTCTTCAAATTGGTATTTTACTGCCCACCCTGTATGGTTTGCCTAGTCACTGTCATGGGATGGTGTGGATAGCACCTTTATGAATGATTGCCAAAGGAGTGTATTTTATGACATCAAATGTAATAGCATTAACATCCCCAACACAATGAGTTTAGGTTGAGCCATCTCTCCCACACGGTGCTAAAGACCAGCTAGGTCTGTTGTATTACAGGCACTGATAAAGGTTGCATATTTGATGAATGGCATTTTATTACTCATCTTCTATGAATCTTGCTTTCTTTCTTGCAATCATTTTTGTAAGAATCCCACTTCTCTTATTTGAAATCTTCATATGCATAAAAAATAAGGTTCACTCTGATGCTACTACATGATTATCTGGTGTTCACTCCTGGGGTTATTAAAACTGCCTAACTTAGGCTTCTTTAAGATTTCTAAGTCAAATTAGGCTTTACAGATTAAAGCTAGTGGCTGAAGTTGCTTAGATAATAATGGAGAGAAACAGGTAACTCTGTAGAAGAGATTCAGTGCTTCTCAGTCTGATACCTGAGGCAGACTTGGCCAAGAGATGAGAAATTACAGAATATTACTGTTGGCTGCATTCACTATCAGAGCATCCATACCAACAGATTTTACTGAATTGCGTAATTTCACCTTATTCTTCAAAATCTATTTATAAAGTCAAGCATGGAAAGATAATTATTCTGGAAACTACAAATGGCACTGACATTCCAAAGAAAGGTAGGCAGCTCTGCTGAAGCCCTGCTAGGCACTGCAATAAATTAGAAGTGATGACTCAAAACTCTCATATGGCCATAAGAAAGCTTTAATGTAAGCCAGCTACTTCTATAATGTTGCAAAAGAAACAAAAAAAAATGAATTCTCAATGAAAATTCTCAATCAACTCCAAAGAGCATAAACTAATTTAAAAACAAAATTCATGCTACTATATTTCAAAATTCTTTTTTTTTTTTTTTTCTCAAATGTTATGAACCACAGTATTTGAAAATGGGGTAATTTTGTTGCGTAAGCAGGCTTTCTTAAAGAACATTTCAATGACCCAGTTATGTCTCTGTTTTATTTTTGTAATATTTTTATATGAACTAGGATAAGACTGCAGTTAAACGCTGTTCTTCAATTTATTTTTCCATCTGCTTTTAGCTGCAGGATAGCATATTTTATCACATTTGATATACAGGGTCAAAGGAATAAAAAATTAACCCTGTATTTTTGCATAAAATGTATAAATAAATTCTGATGGTGCAAGCTCAGCAAGTAGAATATTTTTA
The DNA here is from genome assembly GCA_032173965.1 of Sitta carolinensis. NCBI lineage: Eukaryota > Metazoa > Chordata > Aves > Passeriformes > Sittidae > Sitta > Sitta carolinensis. The sequence goes on from CM063284.1 coordinate 36,273,769, forward strand.
CTACTTCTATCTTGTGATAATGTTTTTGTAATCACTTATATCTCAATCGCTAACAACTGAATGCCGTTTTCTGTGTTATTAGCACAGCTCTACAAATCACAGAGAAAAATCCAGGATCTGAGCGAAAGAGGATAAAAGGTCGCATTTTTAGAAGGTAATCTTTTCACACATACAAGAGGCAATAGGCCAAGTCACTTAGCTCTTCCTAGCTAATCAAACTGCACAATTTCAGCATAGTGGTTCTTTTTTAGATGTAGGTGGTGATAAAACGATCCTCAGCTTGGGAACACATCCAAGATACATACACACTCCCAAACACCTCCCCCTACTCACCCCACCTCCAGTTGATTTGAACACAGACATACTTATCAATACTTTTTAAGGTAGCAATCATGCTGGTGGGGACAATTATGAAACAAGAGAGAGGTCACAGTAAATCCAACTCAGAGTATGTGACCAAAGTTATGTGGAGAAAAACCAAACTAGTGTCAGCATCAAGCATCTGTTGCTGCTGGTGTGAGGACAAAGCGAGTGCCAGAACAAGGAGGCAGTTTTGTAGATCTACTGTTTGTCAAGTCGCCCACTGAAGCAAGCCTGGAAATCAGTGTGTGTGCTGCGGCCATCTGTTTACTTTTCACTAGCAAAACTCTTGACTCTTACCATCTCTTTGAAGTCATGGTCAATGTCAAGAAACAGGTACAGTTCTGATGATCGTGCATGTTTTTTTAACTTGACAGAAGGGAAAATAGGAAGGAGGAAGGAAAACAGAAGTATGTAATTAGTTTATAAAAAAAAGGGAGGATTACAGGAAAGGGATCTTCATCTATTCAGATAATATTATGCCCCAAGGGGATTAAGCTATCAAGGTATCATGAAAGCAACTGGTGAAAACGAGAAGACTGGTCTGCCACAAAATAATGATTTATTTACTCAGCTTTGTAACACAGAGCTGCTGAATTGACCTGGACTTAGGAAACTTGTCGTTGATCTGTTCCCTCCAGTGACCAAAATTAGAAAAGATCAAATGATCTATGATAAAGTGGAATTAAAAGCTCAAACACTCCTGAATCACTACTAAACCACCCACAAACACCACAGCTAAGCTCCACTGCTGATTGGTTTCACTTTGCAAACTCCCCACAGAGAAAGCCACTGTCCATTTACCAGTGTTCAGCAACAACCCAGGCACACATATCCTGAATCTTCACCCATTTTAAGGCTCTCTATTTTCAAGAAGTAACATATTCTTGCTCTAACCTGCACTATACAATCTTGTTTACTTAAGTACCTTTTTGACTTTCTCCCTTTTTTACTTGTGTCATAAAGTTAATTGAAATTTCTTTCAGTCTCTTTCCTTCTCTTTTTCTAATGCTCCAAAACTCTGAAGAGATTTCCATTATTTTATTTTTTTTTTCTTTTCCTCTCTCCCAGGTCTTAAAAAGGATTATTTAAGTGAGAACTCCAAAATATCACAAATAAGATACCACAGGATTTCCAGATGTGTGTACATGGCTTCCAGTGTGGGGTAACCCACACTAATTTAATCAAAATATCTGTTGATAGAAGATATACTTACATTACATACAGGACTCAAGAATTTAGGTAAACTGCACCAGCAGTAGATATTGCCAAAGAATTGGAAAAATGTTCACATACTGGGTGAAGGTATATGGTATGGCTCGTCCACAACTACAGAACTCTGAAAAATCTCAATTATATTTTATATTTAAATGTTTGCTGTAGAGATGGCTGTGTATGTACATACATATGTATTTTGGAAGCACCAATGAACAGATCGATATGCTGGGTTTTTCAGCCATTGAAATTTGAAAATGTATTCTGTGCAGAAGCTAATATTTTTTATAGTTGAATCAGGTCTTTCACCTCTGAAAACACTGCAGTACTCCTTGCAGATAAAAGAGGTACTGCTCCTGAAGAATCCTATGCAGAAAATTTAGGAAAAAAGGAATAAAATAAAAAAGAGATGTAAGTTTACTATCATGTGCATAGTATAAAGGCTGTAACTTTGGAGAAATACAAGGTATATTACAACTTCCTCTAAAAAAAAGAATGCATCTTCTGGAATTGTTGTTTAAGTTCGATATTTTCACATAGAGAGTAAGCACCAAAATTAGTGAAATGTTTCAAACTTCTTATTCCACAGAATAACCTGACGAAAGCAGACCACTCACTAATAAAGTGCAACTTAATAAATCATGTGAAATCTTATTTTGTTCAAACCCTTACTAACTCCTAGCACCATCTGTTACCATCAAAACTATATGACAAGATATGATATATAATTAATAGGTAAACAACAATCTAATTAAAATGGACAAATACTCCATGTTCCTGCCATTTGGGAGCTCTAATTACAGACTAAATTTTAAGCTTGAATTAAATATTTAAGCTGGAAAATTAACTTTCCTTCTCGAGCCTTGAATACATTAATACAGATATGTGAAGCGACTTCCTGATGGGAACTTAAACATGTAATTTAGTTTCATCAAAGCAGTTACTAATTGTTAAGCAGCAGTACCTTACCATATGTACACAATAGCTATTTAGAGCCGAAAAGGTGGTTTTAAAGTACCCCTCTGCAACCCTTTTCTGACATAAATATAAAATGTATATACAGCACAACAGTTTACACTACACACTGAAAATAAATTACAGAGAGACTTGAGCTTTCAAATGGGTCTTAGCATGCATAAGTCTGAACAGATCTAGATAAACAAATGTGTATTTTTGCTGCTGAAGAAACTAAAGAATGTCTAGAAAAGCGAAGATATTTTAAAATTCTACTTACAGAATTTTGAACTTCAGACTAAAACCATACAATTTGCCTAAACCATCTAGCAAAACAAAACGCTGTAAAAAACAAGTGTTTTATCTAACTTAATAAGATGATCCAGATTTTCTTAAATACTATATCAAAAGGAGAGAAACAGGAATTAAACTGACAAGAGAATTACACAAAACATTGTTAAAAAGGTTCCAAGCATGCAAGTGGTTAGAATTTACCTAATATTACTGTAGCACGGCAGATACTATTGTACTAGGAATTCTGAGTATTTGCATTCTGACCAGGGATTGGATTCTAGGTGTTTAACAGTGCCCATCAGTCAACAACAGACTGTTACTGTTTCAGGAAAAAAACCCAGCACACCTTCATTCTTTATGAAAACCACAATGATTTCCAAATAGTGCTGAGTTGAACTACCTTGCAAAGCATTTCCCCCATCTTACGGACACGGAGTCTGAGGCATATGGATGCTAGGTGACACCCACAACCATATGTCAAGGCTCCAATGGTGTAAAACACTCCACATATACTGAACACTATGCTTTCGTGTATTCACATGGAACTCTTTTAAGGAAGGCACACAAAGATTACAGTATGGTTTCAATTAAGACTTGGCTTTTACAGGCTCACATGGCCCGAGTCAGTGACTCATGAGAAACAAGAACTCTCATTTCTTTTTTTTATTATTCTCTTCTAATCCTAATATTCTCTATCCACACAACAGACATACATTTGATTTGCTTTAATTTAGATTCAACTGCAGAACAGCAGGACATGATGTTAAGAGAAGTACTGCATGTATCTTTTTAAATATCCTTGAGATGGTATGTTACTTCCAACAGTGAGGAAGGGAACATAAGTTTCACCCATCCATCTAGCCCAAAGAATTTTTAATTTCAGCATAAATACAGATGAAAAATGACCTACTAGGCCATGACTTCATCAAGGGATTCTAGTGACGTCAAAACCAAACCTTTAATAGTTTGTGATGTCACTGCAAAGACTCAAGGGACTTCTTGTTCCATAATTGAGAAGAACATGGCAGCTTCTCAATTTATGTAGTTAATGGACTGGAGGCCCAGAATGTACTTTAGGACCTACTCTGCTTCTACCACTCCCTCGCTGCTGTCCTTTGTCCCATTCCTGCAATACAGATATAATTTTACTCTTCCTATGTGATAGAAGTACACTGGCAGTTTACAATAATAAAGCTGGTATTTTCAGTTACACAAACTTGGATGCTGCTCTTTCTTGAGAGTTTTTAGACTGTATACATACTATCTTAAATATTGAAAAGCCACTTATTTTAACAATATCCATGTTTTCACCATATTTTCATAATACAGTCTGTGGATCTATTTTAAAAGATTAAATAATTCTTAGCAGTAAAAGAATAAAGATTGCTGAAAAAAAGGACTAAAATGCTAACTTGAAACTTAGGAATTATAAATCTCTCTTAGAGCAACACTTATATGAACTTCAGCCATGTCTGACCATCCATCACTTCCTCTTTGTTTTTCTTTTCATCAGTACCCCTGAGCTACTCAGGCCTATATCTCATGCTCCAATCCGTATTTTCCAAGTCAGCAGAGTCACTGTTATACAGTCACAGTGATGCAAGACTCTGTGCAACTTGAACTTGAACAACTGCTGCACTAGATGCTGAAAGCAAGTGTGGACTCCTCTAGCCATGTACACTTAGCTCCTTTGGTCAAGCCAACTGGAGGGGAACACTGCACAATTCCACTGTTTCAAGGTGGGAACACTGAACAGCCATGGTGAGAGCAGAAAAGGACAGTTTTCCTCCCATGCCCAAGCAAGGAATGAAATGCATATACCAAATGAAGATCCCACTTGTGTTGGACACAAGAAAGGACAAAGATATGCTCTGCTACCTTGCAGCCATTAAAACCTGCCTTCTTTTAATACCATTAGGGTGTGTTTGGAACCACAGTCCAATTACAGGGAAAGACGGCTGCTAGGCAAAACCATGTATCAAGTTCTGGGGAGCACTACCATTCCCTCTGCAGCCCAAGATACAGTCATATTCTTTCCAGGCCTATTTATAGACCATATTGTACCGTACATGTGCCATGGATCCTAATGTGAGGAAAATTATATAGATATTCAAAGCATGACATATTGATTCAACATATTGAACGGATTGTTTTTTCCTCTATTTATTTAAATGATTATAATAGTTTATAGTGAGCTTAGCCCTTGAGACAGATGGTTGTAAACTCAAAATTTAAGTTTTAAATAACTGTATTAACATGAAGTAAACGATTTTATCCACCATCCTCATTAGAAGAATGAATTTATCTTAACACAGTCTTTAACCCTCTCCTGAGTTGTTTCTGACTATTTACCAAAGAAAGTGAACTTTGCAGCTCATTGACTGGTGTTTTAAAATGTGTCACATGAAAATGTCTGATGGTCTGATAACCACAGTATTTTTTTACACTGTGTTGGGCAAAAGTAACCTTGGGTTTAGGGTGAAGAGGGGAACTCTACTATTATCCATTTTGAAAGGGGCCTTAAATTTTAAGACTACAGTTTATATCTCATCTAATTCTTTCCAAGAGAAATTGTCTAAATTATCACGAACAAAAGCATAAAGTAAAAACCTCTGTCCATAATTTACGCGAGTAAATAAAACAGTTTTCCCTTAACAGACTAGAGCACTAGGGGATTTATGCCTGTGAAAAATATTGGATTATATTTTTTCTACAAGAGCTTTATTCCTTTCCATCTCCCAATTTTATGAGCATCTCCTTTGTCCCTTCCCTTTCAGCCCTCTCTCAATGCACCTAATGCTGACTTCTGGGTTTCATTCCTGGACAATGTCAAAGGAGAAGAGGCAATTTTTCCACTCACTCAGTATTTAAATATGATAACTAAACTTCATAACAGTAACTCCACTTGCATAATTAAAAAATATTCATTGATAAATGTGTTACCCATCCAAGCCTGGTGACCAGACAGAACCTTACACAAACCAGTAAGAATTCCATTGGGTACATCTGTGAGATCCACAACACGTAGATCAACGTCAGCAAGTGGCAACTGTTCAGTGTGGGCTGACAGGTAGAATGAAATAGTTAATCCTTAGGAGCAACATTCAAGAAAAATATCTTTTAGGGGGGTTTAAGTTGAAGTGGCCATGTTCAGGAAAAAGCCCCCTAGCTGCTATTACAAAAGAAGTCCATTTACACACTCATGGTGCAACTTCCAAAACTTCCAAGTTAGCTTAATCCAAAAGAAATCAATTTTCACAATGCTGGCACAACTCTGCAGTATGAACATAAGCACAGTGAGGACAATCTGCTTCAAAGATACATTCCCGATCCAAACTAGAAGGCTAACCTAGGACCACACTAGGAAAATTGAATATGCTTTCAACTACACTGTTTACTTAAGGGTGCACATAAAGGTCCACTTAAAACACTCAAGTAATACTGAGTGTCACAGGAAGCTTATGTACATTTGTTTAAGGCTGCTTTTTTTAGTGAGTAGAAACTATGAAAAAGAAATGCTAAAAAATAAGATTTATGAAATCAAACTTAGTGAAACATTTCCCAAAGATGAGACTTTTATTTTTTAGCATTTAAAGGCACTTAATAGGGGTAATTGTGTGTTTCAGAGTAATTTTGAAGAATTTGTCCTGTTAAACTAATACACCAAATTTGAAAATTTTTAGTGAAATGATTGTTCAACTATGTAAATAACAGCAGAAACAGCAGAAAACTCACAGTGAGCAGCTATTAAAAAATTAAGGTGATGTGCTGTCCTGTTATTTTTGAAGTTCCTCTCTTTTTGTGTAAGTAATCTGAAGGCTGTCAAGTCAGTTAGTTTCAGGTATCCTCAGGATTTTTCACAATTCCTAGTAGAAGGCAAATTCTTGGGCAAAAACATACTTTCTGACAAGCTTTCAAAGGCAGCATCTCTACAATGTACATTTAAACCCACACCTAAGTGAAGATGTAAGGTTTAACAAGTAAGGTCTAACAAGTGCTTTTCAGCATTACTCTGCATTCTTCCATTATCTATTTTTCTTTATTACCAGCAAGGCAGAATTTTTAATGCCAGAGAGGTGTTACCAACTGGTCACTTGGGATGGTCTCTTTTTACATCCTGCTTACCTCCTTTGATTTCAAGAGCTTCATATGAAACTCTTAATCATAAGCTACTTAATTCAGCATTTTTTGTGATTATTTCAGAATTTTCTGTCAGAGAATAAAGATCTTCTTTATATATACAGACTCCTGAAAATTCAGAAATTAGTGTATTCCAGTATAATGCAATAACCTCGAGTTCCACACTGGTTAGAGGAATTTGGTCAATAACACTACTGAATTAGATTACACGTTTAATTAATTATTTAAAATTTTAATATAAATATTTTAAATAAATTATATAATAGTAAATAGAATTATTTAAACATTTTAAATAATTATTTTAAATAAATAATATAATCATAAATAAAACTCTGAACCACTGGCCATAAATTAATATATTCTTTCAAAATAGTACTAAAATTCTTCATAGTAATTATTATTAATAATAAACTATTTTGCAAAAGGAGTAAACACTGTCATGAATCACAAAACAACTGACACAAAATGAGGTGCAAAACATTCATGTAAGAAGAAGGACTAAATGCACAAAAATGATATTGTACATGAATTGCTTTTGGGTGCAATTATCTTGCTCACATGTTAATATAATTTTGGCATCTTATTATATGTTTTATCCCACAGGGAATTTTAATTCAGAAGCACAATTATCAATAAACTTGCCTCACAAAAACCACCAGTCTCACCTCCTCCTAGTCTGGTTTTCTACAGTCCTCTTCTGTGCAGGAAGAGAAGTTTAGCACATACGTGTTTCCTATGAGGGCAAACATTTCTTTTCTCTTGTTCACTATGCCACACAATTTATAACAGCCTCCTATTATATGGTGTCACTCAGAACACACAACATTCATTTCATATTGATTAAAAAGCATTTAGAAACATTTGATCATATTTTAAAATACAACCTACATGTTCAGCTCCATTTTTTGATACAAATACAACAGATATTAAGTATGGAAGGCATCATGAGTAGATCATAAAACAAATACTTTGGCCAAAACCACAGGGCATTCTATGCCTTCAATCAAACCACAGCAATTAATATGAAATTCTAAATAGAGAATATAATGCCACATAAATAGTATAACAGCCAAGTCCTGTCTAAGAAGCCATATGTTTTTTCCCATTGTTCAAAAAAAGGAGATGACTTCCCGTCACTTATGTTTCTGATTAGCAAGGTGATTTATGCCACAATCACTAAAAATGCCAGCAAGTGAATGAGAAAATGCATAGTGACTGCACCAGATGTGCACAATAAACAGGAATCCCATTGTAATCTCTGGTACTTAGTTTATATGAAGGTAATGTAAGAAACACTCTTGGATATGGCAAAGTCACTCTTTTTTTACATTTGACTATAAATGATATGAAATAAATTGTGTGTTTTATACTTTATGGCATGCATACATTGATAAATTAGGTACAGTTTTGTATCCCAACTTATCTACAAGACAAACCTGGCTAAGATCATGGGGATTAATTGCTTCAGAAGTGTGAAATGCAGCTTTTCCATTCTTTTCTGCACACTCAGTGAAGAAACAATGATTAATCACTGTTTAACTATTCTCCTGAGGATCTACAAGATTGCCAAAGCAGGACTTATCCTCATAAATCCAAAAAACACAGGTTTAGATTTGTTGCCAACAACTGAAAGAACATGAACTCAGAGCCATTCGTTATCAGATTAAAATAATGTCAAGGCTTTAGAACCCCCTACCAGAGTAAAATTCTTTTTAACTTGCAGCTAACAATGGGAATTGGAGTATCAAATCAGATTTAAGAAAAATACATGTATATATTTTTATATGAACATATCTCCTATTATCAGAAGTATAACATCTTTATAATACAGCCACTACCATTAATCCAGCATAAGAGAAGCAGCATCTTTAAACAGGAATGCTCCCATTTATATTAATGCTCAGGAAATTAAAAAACCCCAAACAACTCAGTTAAAATTACACCCATTTCATTTGTTTGCAACAAATCCTACTTATGTATATAAATAGTTTGTTTAAATGTCTGAGAATTTGTTTAGACATCTTAATTTTTTATTTGAGAACTGTAACAGTGCTTAACATTTGTCTAACCACTTTATAATCAACATTTAATAAAAATCATTGTGCTTAATACAGAATTCACTATGCAAACAGATCACACGATCAAATGAGAAATGCAAAAATTACCTGTTTAAAACTTTCTCCATTTAAAGAAGGTATTCATAAAAATGCAAAACTTCATCTTGGAAATAACAGACAGTGCTGCACAGACTCGGGCTGCATACAATAGCATCAGAGGACTGACAGCCTTTTCTAAAAACTTTCAGTTTAAGAGTTTGAGTACCTATTTCTGCATTTAAAGAGACGAGAGTAACTAATGTCGAGTACTGTGTAATGACTCCCCCAGGAAAAAACCCAAACCAAACCAAAACCAAACCAGAAAAATCCCACCACATTTAAATGATTGTAGTATTAGGACAGAAAAGAAAGTTTCATCCTTCAAAAATGCTATGTCTGTAACAGATAAGCTGATGTTGGAGAGAGGAATCCATGTCAGAGTTCCCAAGTGCCTGGGAACCAGAGTAAGCAGGTCGAGCCTGTTGCAGATGGGTGGCTCTGGCCTGCAGCTGTCCCCACTGGCCAGGTCCCTGTGCTGCTCTGTGGTCTCCTGTATCTCCAGCTGCTCCTGTTCCTCCACCCTCCCATCACACTGGGTTTTTTTCCCCAAACAAGTTAATGCTGATGAGGTCTCCTACTTGGCTGTAAGCAAAGTCTAAGAACGAAGAGGGGGAGGCTGAAAACCTCTGTAACTTGACCCCTGCTGTCCAGGGAGGGGCCCCTGCAACACACCGCAATCCCCCCTTGGGGACCGTGCCAGCTCCTTGTGTTACGTACCTCACAGATGCAGCCAGCTTAGCCACGGAAATTGGGGTGCTAGAATTTTAATATTGTACTGTAAGAGACATCAGCTACAGAAAATCCGCACTAAGTAAGGGATGAGTTTCCTAACATTATTTCTATAAATGTGATAGTGACCTGGAAGTTACCAGGAAAGGACAAACCTTTTCTGTGTGACACTGGCTTCAGTGCAAGGATAACCAGAAAGGAGGAAACTGAGTCTGATGCAAACACTGTAAGCACACCACACAGGCTGAGGCGCTGGCTAACTACATGAGCAACCCATGCCCATCTGGAGCACCCTTTTGCTTGCAGTATTGTATGGATTTTCTGACATTTCTTTAAGTTTTACAAACTGGAAGACCTTGATTGAGTCCCAGGTCAGTGAAGGTGACTGAAGCTTGTATTCTTCTCAGAGACAACTGAAAGGCAAATTTATGAAATTTAGCTAGAAACTTCAGGCACTAAAGAAGATGCTTCGCTGGCATTTCAGCATTTCAGCTCCTTCTTCAGATCAGTTCCTAGGGAGAACCAGTAGCCTCAATCGAATCCTGCACTACAATACTCACTCTTGTTTGTAAAGCACTTCAAGATTCCCAACTACAAATATTAATCGGCCTGTGTTTACAAGGATTTCCGCATTTAAGTAGTCCAATTTATACTTTTTCCTGTTCCAAGAATCATTTAAAAAATATCATTCTACTGTTATGATTTGTTTTCTGAGGGTGAGGCACACTGTGGACAGACAAAATCATGTGTGCACTGTATCCCTTGCTTACAGCAAGAAAATAATTCACTGCTAACCTGGCCATTAAACAGAAGTCATTGCAAACTCATGTATACTGGGATTAATTGCTCACAGAAGTGGTTTTAACTACATGTTTCAACCTTATTCATCAAATTGAGGTATAGAAAACTATTTTTTCACCTTCTCTCCAGATATGCAACTCCCAGTACCTGATTAGGAGTAGTGGAACATTAGAATTATTGTGATGTTTGTAATTTCTGCATTACTAGTTTTAGGTTTGCTTTAAATATGTTTCACAATGTACTGTAATGTGTTATCCTCCATATTAAGCACGCAATGTGAGTCGGGGAAAAAATACCTGAAAACAAGGATATTCAAGAGATATGGATCCTGGTGCTATCAGAGTAATTTAAAAATATGGATTAAGATTTTACTTTGCAGATTGCTAACATGTAATAAAAAAAGGCTGACCTCCCATGGTTACACTTCATGTATATTATTTTTTAATTATAGGCACAGTGTATTTCTGACAAATTTCTTACTGAACAATTATAAGCATGTATGGAAAATCAGATAACAGATTAAAGAAACTGCCTGATTCGTCTATGTAACTCTTACTGTATTATTTATAGAAAAAGGAACATTTTTACATACCTTCAATAATTTTTTTCTTGCTATTCAACTACTGTAATAACTTTTCTTCCTGCTGGACTAGTCATCAAAATATTAAAAGTTCAGAGAAACCAGGAATACATAAAATTACAGAAATGTTTTAGGAAACCTGTACAGCTCGAAAAATTCCTCCAAATATTTTTGCAGCAAATCAAGAAAAATAATCTATGTTCTGCTGTTCAATGATACTCATCATCAGCTGCTACAACACTACAGGGTCACCTCAACACAAATTTTAAGAGTACTCTTGGCAATGTTGTTCTTGTGAGACATTCAGATTGCAGTAACAACACACTTTTCCCCCTCTCATTTTCATTCAGCTAACAAATGCAGAGAAATTTCCACTAGTCCTCACTCCAGCTGGACTTCCAAAAGGTCTTGTACCTGAGCCTTCACTGCTTACAATGTACCTGGTGAAAAAATGCTCTACAATATTTCCTCAGGGATACCACTAACTCTTGTTAAGGCAGTAATACCATCCTGGGCTTTCCTGCATTTATTTCCCATAATTCAACAAATTTCCCAGTTTCTTGTTTTTCAACCCAGGATATATATGTGCTAATCCTCAGGATCTCTAAAAATTTCAGGCTGAAATCATTCCTTTAAACTATTTTTCTTGGACAGGAAGCAACCTTCTCCAGCAACAAAAACATTTCTCTATATTCCCCTTCTGGATGAATCTCAGTCTACAGAACCAGCTTCTACATGAAAATATTTCAAACATTGAGTTTCATCACTTTCTGTATCACTTAATTGCTATTGCTCTCCCTACCACACATAACATGGATACAGATACATATGCACACAAAAAAGACATGAAGATTCTGCAGCACAGATACTACTGCTTCCCTGAATAAAGATGAAAAAGCAAAAATATTAAAAAATCCTTAACAGAATTTTTGGCAAAAAGCTCATTTTAAGATACAATACAGAAACAGAAGCTCACATATTAGCTCCTTAAGCAGTACTTCTGACAATCCCCACCTCTGGGATTCAGGTTTGCACTGAGACTTATTCAGTGATGTTGCACTAATTGATCAGCTTTCATGGGGACCACTGTTGCATCACAACACCCCTCAGAATCACCCCTAGCTCTTTGCTTGTGTCAACTGGTACAGAATGCTTCAGAGTATCTTTTCAGTAACACAAATTACAGTATCACCTTTACCAACAGGAATGAAAAGGAGTATTTCTCTCTGTTGAATACAATAAGTACTACAGCCTAAAGTTGCTGAATGCTACGTCTGCTCTCCCACACATCTTGTCAACCAAAGCAGAGTTTTCTATGACAAGATTTTTTTTTTTTGGTACACCAGACAGAGATCTCTCAAAAGCCAATCAGAAATCATGATACAAATTCACAACAAAAACTAAGTTATAGCCAAAAGCCTTACTACCTTCTGTTTCAAACACAAGGAACAGTCCTACAATTCGGCATCATCTAGCATTGACAGATGGAAGCACATACCTACAAAAATCATAGCCTTCCCAGAAAAGTGAATGAGAGAACTTCCCCATATAAAAATTCTAGTCATATTAATGAGTATGAATAAATAGGGATATAGTATTAAAGCCAGTCATGCTAAGAAATAATTCTGGGTTAGAAAGTACCTTGATATTGATTAACAAAGGGTGGAAAAAATGTATAGAAAGCATTGCATGAAATAGAAATGCTTACTGTAATACAAACAATATCATCTTTACTACTACAGTTGGATTTTTGAAAATGAAACACTTATATATGTGCATGTATACACATACACCTTTTTTTTTTAGATCAGAGATATTTATTTTTTCTCAAGTATTTAATGTGCTAGTGCTCATAATAATGAGAAAACTCTGAAATATAAATCAACTTGGGTAAAACCAAGATATATAAAAAAGTGGGAAAGCCTGCTATGAGTTCTAGTGATTCAGCTATTCAAACAGTCTTATACTGGAATAATCAAGTTTTAACAGAACACAAACTTCCATGTTTTGTTCATAACACTACTCACAATAAAAAATTTCAGAAATATCTGAAAGCCGAAGTATCTTAAGAGCATTATGTCTCATATCTTTTGACTCAGAAGGCTTTATCATTTCCATCTAAAGGTCTCACATTTCATGCTTATAATTGTCTTTATCCTTTATCTTCCAGAATTCTATACAGAAAAGCAATCATGCCGAGGAGGTGGAATGCAAACTTCAGCGTCATTAAATGATCCACATGTTTTGCAAAAGATCCAGAGAACTAGATGGCCACACCAGAACTAGAATATCCAAGTCTAAATATATCCGGACAGTAATGAAGACAGACCAAAACAAACAGCACTGCAAGGGCCCACAGGGTTAATAGACAGTATTTAATTTATAAACAAAGTGATGTCATAATTTCTTTCACAAACTTTGCCTAATTCTTTTTCATTGTTATTCATTGATGCCTAAATAGTAGCAGAGATTCTTGGAAGGTCTGGTTCTGATTGTTCTGATAGGCTGTGAATTTCAAAAGCAAAGCAGCTGCCTTCTCCTCATTTCTTTCAAAATCTGGAAAGAAGGTCACTAGGCCAAGGAATAAAAGAGAATGAACATGAATGAACCACTCTTACTGCTTAAAGGAGTTTTATTATGATCTATGGCCGAATAAAAATAAATCCGTAGCCATGCATTTGTACTGAAGCAAAATAATAGAGGTTCATAATACTTGTGGAAATGCACTTGAATTGCATGTATCTACCCTACATCCAACTGCAAGGATGGCTGAATGCAGATGTATTGCTCCCTCCCGACATCACAAAACTAACGGATGGTTACTATTTGAGCTGGAATTACATTTCTGCCATTATTACTTTACTAATGTTGGCAACAGTAAGAGCACCAAGGTACAATGACTATAGGTTTTTACTTTCATCTGGCAGAGAAGAAAAACCTGGAGCTTTCCACGAAAGCCAGAACACATGCAAGTGCACAACTGTGTTACATCCTTAAAACAACCAGGGCAGAAATTGCACGGAGGTATTCTAAAAGGTGTGGGATCAGATGTCAAGGTTACTCTGATTCCATTATAAATTAGCAATAAAAGAAGTATCTTTCAGAGGAAAAGAATCATCAGTATATGCTGCCTGTTCATGAAAATATGTAAATCAAGCAAAGAAAATGCAACAATACCGCACAGAAAAATGGTGGCTCAAACAGGCTTCGAAGTAATCACCACTATTAGTTTGAGACTGAATATTGAAGTTTCCAAAGTAGTGTTTTTCCTGAAAATTTAAGATACACAGCTAGAACCATTTTACTCCTTTTTATACAATTTCCTTTTGTCCCCACAAGATCCAACTCTTCCAATGTGAATGAATACACGTGCAGTGAAGGATTAACACATCATTGATTTTTTTTCTTGTTTAAATAATTCTGTGTAGGCAACACAATTTATTGGTATAAAGTAGGATTTATGATAATATATTTCTTCTTCAAGGCATAAATAACATTTCTTAATAGTTTTCTGTAATTCATTTTCTTACAGTACTACATTCTCATACATTTACTAGCATAATGCATCTGCTAGAATAGCAATTGTGTACCCTGAACACTGTTTTAAAGTCTTCAATACTAACAATCCAATCTGCTAGAATCTTCTTCCACAATTCATTGTCTACATCTTGCAGCCTTTTACCTTCCTTTAGCATATGCTGGATTTTACACGAGGAAAAAAAAAAAAAAAATTTATGAAACAGAAACATACAAGGTTTCAAAGAATATGAAAGCTATCAAACTAGAAAAGTAGAATGTTATGCTGAAATAATTATATGAAAATTTACAGAAGGCTACAGGTCTTTATTTTTCAACATTTTCCCTTACTTCATGTTATATTGCCTTCATTTTCTGAGAAGTTAACTTTTCAGTCTCTGGTGGTGATAATTAGAAAACGAACTGCACATATGTCTGTTTTTTTAACGTGGACAGAAATTATGTAATTATTCAAATTATATCAGAATTTATATTCAGAAAATTGGTTGTCAGTCAGAAGTGTCTTCTTTATAAAATGACAAAATGACTCCACTAAGAGCAGATGAATTCTAACATGAATATCCACTTACAAATTTCTCTCTTCTGTTAACACATTCTCAACATTTTAGTTGTCTCTACTGAAGTACCTTCTATTAGAAAGCCTTAGGATGTTTTTTTCTACTGCAGAGAAGCTAAGAGAAATAGAGAACAAAGCAAAGAACAGGCTATCTGAGAACATAAGGGACTTACATCTTAAAATTTCTGCTGCCTAATACAATATCAATATGCAGGAAAATGTTTTGCATATATGTAATTCCAGTTCAAATACTCCTGATGAGTCTCATGATACAACCGATTCTGTTGGCAGCGCCTTTTTGAGGAACCTTCTTTCAGGAGCTCAATGGACAGCACAAGAGAGGAGAGAAACATCCACAAATACAGGTGATATTCAGAAGGCCTATCTAAGCTAAAAGTTATTTTTCTGGTGCTATCCATGCAGCAGTTGCATAAATGTTCCAGATACAGACATACACGTATACATGCATGTATAAAAGTTATTGTCAGTGTATAAGTTACTACTATCCTGAGACTGAAATAATTTATGTAACATCTGTTTTCATATTTTTTTTAATTTTTTCTAATTAACATGCATATTTAACACATAAATGCTCAGACCACCTATTTTTCTGCTGATTTTTTCCCTTTCCTAAGTCATGTGTTCCTGTGGGGTGCTCAGTATAGATGAAGCATTAAATTTGTTTGGAAGAAGAGTGTGTGCATAGTAAGGAAAATAATTCAGACTATCTAAAAGAAGAAAATAAGCTAAGAAAATAATCAAAAAATGGGCTACAATGGCTTACTATATAAAAATAAAGGGACTTTCCAAAAAAATCTAGTCTTCCTACTCACAAATCAAAAGTGGAATGTCACTGACCCCCACCCCTGCCCAAGGTATGTCACAACCTCTAAACTTTCAGCATTTCTAATTTCAGCTTGTATTAAAAAGCAGGGAGTAAAACTCTGAGTCTGTGTAAATCAAATTTTAGTGATGTAAGATGCCACAGCTATGGGGTTTTTTTAAATTTCTCATTGTCAATACTTAAAATATTCACTTGTCACTAAATGGTACAAAGCACTGAAAGTCACTTATATCAGAAACAGATTTAAACCCACAGCAAATGTTGCTATTACATTGTGCTAT
Source organism: Sitta carolinensis (assembly GCA_032173965.1). Taxonomy (NCBI): domain Eukaryota; kingdom Metazoa; phylum Chordata; class Aves; order Passeriformes; family Sittidae; genus Sitta; species Sitta carolinensis. The sequence continues at coordinate 36,290,216 of CM063284.1, forward strand.
TCACATAATATCAAATTGTTAAAGTTAAATTCAACATCTAAAACCCTGAGAATACAATAAATTCAGAGGAGTGGAAATAATTGATCCCATTATATTTACAGGACTTAGCAGAAAAAAGTGCATATACATGTGTGTTTATACAGCTGAGATCTTCCTTAGTAGGCCTTAGAACTGTGAATATGTTTCAGTCCATCTTCCTCCCCCCATCCACAAGTCTAAAATGAAGAGCAATAAAAGCACACACCACCTTTTCTACATATACTCTACATTAACACTGTTTTCTGTCATGTACATTAATGGGAAGTTAAAAGCCATAATGCAATTCAAAACACAAGAAGAGGTGGGAAGATCTTTGTTGTTTTGCTATTCATGGCAGAAGTCTAGTCAACCCTACAGACAGCATGGCCTGTTCAAGCCAAAACTCACCCATTTTTGTCCTCCTGGATCTGAAAATCTCTCATGCCTAAAGTGCAGACATTCCTGAGCTCATCCCTTGTTAGCCACTAGGAAGAGAGAGACATATTCTTTGTTTGCTAACTCAGCAGTGAGAGGAAGACATGGTCACTGCCTATCACCATTAGCTTTAACTATCTTACCTCAGCAGTTTCTCTCTTCAGGTTTCATGAGAAACAAAATTAGGAAGACAGCCACAGTACCCCGCTGACTGGCAGGTGATCCAACAAGGAGACCAAAAAAGTGCTGCATCTCCCACCTTTAAGCAACCTGTTCTTGAACTGATGTGAATGGCACTACCATTAACTACAGGAGGCATTTATCTTTCTTCTCCCTTAGCCCCTTTGCAACCTCAGACACATGCATATTTTAAAACAGTAACCTTCTCAATTATTGTGAAAAGGAACAGTCTTTATGTTCCCAAATCAGAAGTAGGACATGTTAAATTTCTTCTGAACACTCTTACACAATAACCAACCTCTAGGTGAAACTGTAATCCTCTCAGAGTACAATAAAAATTAGGAATATGAACTCTCCATTCAAACCTGAATAGGAATTTGACACATTTTAATAACACAACTAAACAAAGTGCACCTGATGAATATATAAATACTGCAATCTCTTGACTACAGTTATTACAGGTGGGGTAGACTTCAACGATCCTGAAATCTGGGTCTTTGCCAGTATTTGCATGGAAGAGCTTAGCAACATACATTCTGTGAGCAAAGTAGGACATTTAATACAGCCAGAATCTCTGCAATGCTCATATTTCCTAAGCATTCTGTTGATATTGTCCAAACTGAAGCACTCTTCAGCTCTTTTGGGCTTTCTAAGCATCTTCCTTTACCTTTGCATGTTTTTAACACAAAACATGTTTATCAGCTTGAATACTTAAAAATGTAGATTCGTAAGAAGAGTAAACTGGGATTAATTATTGCATCAAAATCCAACATTAATTCTCACAATATTGCCCCAGTTAGAAAGCACCTCCTTGCTGGAACTTCCTCATTTGGCTGGTCAGATTATATTTTTAGTGAATACCTTCTTCACAGATGCCAAAGGCCTTGAACTCCCTTTCCTGCCCCTCTCACTCTGAGGAAAACTTGTATTTTAGATTTTAACAGTAAATTCTGAAATAAAACTTCATTAGCTTTGAAAATATCTGAGCTAAAGGTATTAAGATCAGTAGAGGAAAAATCACTCCCTTTAAAGACTGTCTTTACTGCTTTCTGTCTTCTCTCCATGGTCACCTGAACTTCTAGACTTGCAAGAAGTGCCAACATATTTGGCCTGATTCTCAGACAACTAACTTTGCTTACGCACCCTTGTACATCATTTGCTTGGAGGAGCACATCTCTTCCTGCTGTGGACACTCAAATTGCTATAAGCATCGCAGTTTCTCTGGTGACTCTAAATCCTTCATCATGGCCAGGTCAGATTGGAGATTTTCTGCTTTCATCAGCAAACCAGAATCCCACTAAATATAAGACATGTAAAATTCGCCTACTGTTACTGTGACGTAGATAGAAACACACAGTAACACACACAACAGGTGTTTAGGTAGAGAAGAAGAAAGGAAGAAGTCTCTAGTTTATTGTTGAGTTCGTATATATAAGTTTCTGGACAGTGATCAGAGATTGGACAGAGAGTTTACCATCTCTCCATCTTCACTGGTCACTTGAGAAGTCCATCAGGTGATATCTTTTACAAAGGAATGCAAACATGATTCTTGTTTATCTTAAAATTCATGAGAACTGACTCCACTATACTAAAACAAATCAGAAGGCTTATTTTCAGGGACAACAGCCTACTCACGGGGACAATGGATGAAAACATGGAGTAGGAGGACCTTCTTCAAAAACCCAGAAGGGAAACATATTACAATCACACTTTATCTAGAAAGATGGGGAATAGGTCTGTAGCTTTGAAAGTTCAATCCTTTCAGTTGTGAAGGGCAGGAGAAGGATCATAAACTTGATGCCAGTAGAAAGTTATGCAGACTCTGTGTGATGCCATATTCATACAGGAAGGATGACATGCTCTGAGCACACTACTGGTGGATAGCTGAGGGATGAACAACCTACCAGTGTCAGATTTTTTATTTTGTTTTCCTAAAAGCCACTTTTCAAAATTAATTAATTGAAAGCTTTAATTAATTAATGCTTCTGATATAATAAATATCTTTAACCTTAACTCACTTAGTAACAGTTTGCTTTCTACCTGCTGTATTTTTGGAGCACATGAAGAAAGAAGTAATAAAACCTTTGAATGTACATGGGAATGATCTCTTCCTGGGCCAGCTTTTAAGGAAAGATGGATGAAATGACCATCTTATCCATAAAGCCAAGATAAAATGGAGCACTATGTCCATCTTGATCCCAACACCATGAAGAAAATACCACTGTTGATTTGTCCAAAACCTCTGAAACATTAATCAAAATGTGATCACATACTGTGAGAGAATACACACATACAAGTTAGTGACTAGCAGCAGTTGGAAAGACAAACACAAACACATGCAGTCAGGTAGAATGCATCATCTTTTTTAAGAGATACTGGCAAGAGCCTTGTTGACTGACAAGCCTTTCATAGGCCCCCACAATACGAAAGGAATACTTTTGCTCTCTTATTTCCTGTATCACTATCATATTAGGAGACTATTTCCTTTTTTGTGTTCTGTTCCATCTTCATAAATACTCCACATGCTAAGGGGGTTACTATTCAGCCCAACCTCTTCAGGAGCCAAGTTAAGTCTGTTTATATTAAGAGACTGCCTTGGTAAGCTGCAGGTCCCCAAAAAGAATATAGAAAGCTAGCATCTTTACAATGATTTACTGAAAGCAGCAGCTCATTTTAATAAAACCATCCTAAAACATAAAATTGATTGAACCAACTGCTGTGCAGGGCATACACAACAGCTGATCAAAATCATTCAAGATTTTTATTCCTAGAATATCTCCAGAGCTTGTGGAGTTTTTCGTACTTTATTATTTCAGTTCTGATACAAAACTCACTTAGGCAAGCAGAAAAATTAAGGCTGACTGGTATTCTGATATTTTTAACCAAAAATTTGGAAAAACTCAAAATAATCTCCTGTGTGAAAAACCAAAATGAAATCCAAATATACTTGATAATCACCAGCAGTTTTCATCATGTAAAGACAAACTATTATCTTCCCAATTATCCCTCTTCAAGTGATGTAATGTCTTGATTAATTGTATCCCAAAGAAGTCCACAACACCCCATACAGATTACTTCAAAGGACACATTTCTTCCATTTCAAAAGGTTTTAAAGGATAGATTTATAATAGAATTACAACATACACACACACACACACACACACACACACACACACACACACACACTTGTGCTTTAAAAAGGCAGCAAAAGATGAAAACTTTTTCCAGACTCCAAAGATATCATTGCTAACTTTATCATTGCTTACTTTCCTTGCACAAAATATCACGCAGAAGAGTCTATCTATTTTGTTGTGCGCAACAAAAAGTTCACCTTTTCAGAATGTGCTACACAAAGCTTTGCCTGCCTTTTATATAGTAAAGTAATTTTATGGTATTGTGTCACAATGAAGGACAAAGATAAGCCAACTGTTTAGATTCTTCTCCTTTATGTTGTGGCTTTGATCACTAACAATGCTGCATGAACAGCCAACAGAAGGCTGACATTTCATAAAATATGCAGTGATAAAAACTAATACTGTAGCATCTGGGAGCGATATATAAAATGCAGAAATACACCTAATAACTGTGATCTTAAATTACAAGTTACTAAAAGCTAAATAAGCAGCATACCTAAAAGAAAGATTAAGACAGGATTTTTGTGCTTCTGCTGCTAAAAACAAATTTTAAAAAAATTAATCCAAGATATGCTATCTATTATTCTTAACAATTCCTCTGGTTCCCTTGTTTCTTAAAAGCAGCCTTGTAGAAGAGTGCTTTTTTGCCGTATCATTAGGTATCAGCAGAAGCCAAACACATTATAAGCCTTCTCCGTGCTATATTAATGCTCTAATGCTTTGTGAAGTCCCTTTTATTGTCTTTTTAAAAATATAAATCACACAAAATACACATAAAACCTGATGACAGATTCTTCACTGTTATGTAAAAAGCTGAACCTCTGTGATGACAAAAATAAGTAAAAATCCTTCCAATAAGCTGCATAAATCTCAAGTAAATCTCAGAGTAGAAATTACATTATTTTAATTTATTTACCTTAAGAACATTAAGAACCTACAAGACAGGCCACATAATATGGAGGATTACATCCTAGAAAGCAGTGATTCCCTAAAGAACTTAGAAGTCATTGTAAATAACCAAATGCTTTTTTTGCTCTTACTATGTTGCTATAGCTAAGAACCTAAAAACAATCCCTGGGTGCATTACAGGGAAATATATGATAGTACTAAGGACCTGAAATTATCTGCACATATGGCATCACTGGAATACTATAACCAGGCCTGGTATCTTTAATTCAAAAGGAAGTGAAATTAAAAGGGCCAAAAAAGGAGTTACAACAATTAGAGTTAGGAAACCCTTCTTTTTATTTTGTGTGTGAGAGACAGATATAAGATCAGTATATTAGTTTATTTATAATAAGATTAGAGGTGACTTGACTGAGATCTATAGCTTGATACATGTGGAGAAGGTAGCAAGACAAGAATTACTGAAAAAATCAGAGAAATTCAGTCTAGAAATCCCATGTCTTAATTATTACATCAGGTTAGGCAGCAACATAATGCTTTTCTTAAAATATTAAATATCAAGGTAAAAGTGAGATAATGAGTTGTATTTTTTAAAATGATTAATACTTTACCTTGATTTATACCAAAGATGGAATGGCTAAACATCAAAATGATCTCTCCTGCATGGAAACCAATTTAATATTAAAGAAACTGCAACTCAATTAACTTTAAAAGATAGTTTTAAACAACATCTCTGTTCTCATTTATGATTCCATGGGTCATATTTTAATGTAATTACTCAATATAAAATTTACTTTATTTAATGTAACATAAAATAATTTCAGGAAAGAGTGTAAGTATATTACTTATCTTTACAAGAATACACCATCATGAAACAAAGTAAGAGTGACTTATGTGGTGCAACAGGTTAAGTAGCTACTGGTCATCCACAGGTGTATGTAACATTAATATGAAGCTGGAAAAAGTGCTCCAAATAATTTGAATATAATGGTGCAACATTTGCTTATGGCACTATAAAATGGGCAGGACTTCCTCAGCATAGTTATGAGATCTAGTAAAATACAAGGTCTAAAGATCTAATTGTACCAAGGAGTACATTATGAATTCAGCTTTTTAGTATTAGGCTCTCATTTAATAGCAGGGGAAAAGGAATCAAGTATCAGATGAAAAAAGAATGCAAGAGAAAATCCACATTTGGTGCCTAAAGAACTGTGAAGCATATTTTTGGTCTGAAAACATACTGAAATTACAGCTTAAGTACGTGGGAGGCAATTGTCCTTGTGGTTATAATTAGTGTCCAAATTTAGGGACTTCAGCGCTTAATGCGCACCCACCCGTCTGTTATTCTTACCATGTTTTTTTATGTCACTTAATGGAGATGAATACTCTTTTCCCACCTCATATTTACATCAAGGTTATTTAATTTCTTTAGGCTGCTATAATAGGTTAAACGGCAGTCTCCACATCACTCTTCTTCTCCCACTGGACAATGAATGGCATTATAAGACTGAGAATAGATGAAGGCATATTTACATTCATAATGATCTTGACTATAAAATTTATGTAAATTATGATTTTATATTTGCAAATACTATAATTTTCAGTTTCAATGAACACTTTACTACTCTTTCATCATTAACTTTCTATGTACATTACATGAAGACAACAACTAATGAAAATAAAGAAACCAAGTGCTGTGATCAGGGAGGTACAGGTCTTCTGTAAAAGTCAAAAAATGTTTTGTTTCTTAAGTGATCTTACCCCTGTACAGACAGGGGGCTGGACGACACCTCACTGCTCATGCAAAGTGTGTAAAAACTGCAGAGGATTTTAAGCAGGCAACAATACCAGATTTTGCATTGATGGCTTATATCTTAACCCCAGAAAAATCTAAGAACAGGATTGCTGAGGAATATTAATTTTTTTTCCCCATCTGTATAAATAGCATTTTTTCTATTCATTGACAAAACACCATGGAAACACTAAGTTAATTACAGAACAACATGTAAGGTTTGAGAACACGTTTGCAGATGTTACACAAGAATGAAAAACTCCAAAATAACAAATTTCATTAACTAAGCTATTGCTCCACCAAATGGATAGAATGATTTTTAAATATCCTTAGAATGGAAAAAGAACTTTTCAGTTAAGAAGAACATTAATCTCTCATACCTCTTGTGAGACATACACACACACACAAACACTATGTATTTTTATGCTGACACTATTGTGATTTTTCTGCAATGGTCTGCTAAGTATTTCCTTTAATTTTGTAACATGCAACTCTGACTCAAAAATCTTGCAGAATGATAAACTGGAAAATCAAATTGGTCCAAATATTCTGACATAATTTTTAAATGAGGAACTTTTTTATGTGTGTTTTGGTAAGAGCTTAGTGTGACATTTTCAGACTGCAAATGCAAAACACATGTAATGAAACAGCTCCCAAACTACCAGTCTCAGATACATGTTATTTTTAAGGAGGTGATTCCTTGATATCTGAGAAGTACTATGAGAATGAAAAAATGCCATACACATTAAGAAGTAAAATTGGGCATGTAAGATGAGTCGGATCTCATAATGAGTTCCGTGCATAATGAAATTGCTGGTTATATATGTTATTTTCCAAGTTACTCAACATGTAATCATTAGAAGACTCAACCTGAAATGCATGGACTTAGACTGTGTAAATATTCAAAGAGATCTATTTTAAAGAACAATGAATTTTCTGGTCTCTCTTAGCTTTCTGCCTTGTAATAAAAATGAATCTAAAAGGACTCCAAGATTCTGTTCTGTTACTGTGACGCAGACAGAAACACACAGTAACACACACAACAGGTGTTTAGGTAGAGAAGAAGAAAGGAAGAAGAAGATTCTAGTTTATTGTTGACTTCGTATATATAAGTTTCTGGACAGTGATCAGAGATTGGACAGAGAGGTTACCACCTCTCCATCTTCACTGGTCACTTGAGAAGTCCATCAGGTGATATCTTTTACGAAGGAATGTAAACATGATTCTTGTTTATCTTACAATTCATGAGAACTGATTCTACTATACTAAAACAAATCAGAAGGCTTATTTTCAGGAACAACACTGTTCCAATTTGACAAGTGGAGGAAGTAGGTACTCAGACGATGGCCCAACCCATCAGTCTCTTCCATTAAATATCACTTCCCTTTTCCCAATTGCTTGAATCAATTTATTTTTCTGCGTAAAGTCCTACATTTCCCAAGCTTCTGATGAATGCCTGGCAATATGGAAGCCAGTATCACTGCTACACCAGACCAAATTACAGTTATCGAACAAGAAACCGTTCCTCTTAGCACCCTACAAATACTGTGAAAAGGGAAAGCTACTTTGTGGGGCTTGTAACTGCAAAACCTTGAGGGATGTTAAGAAGACTTTCCCAAACTCAGAGCTTGTTTGTACAGGAAACAGGGAAAACAACCTGATACCACTCCCTAGTTCTTGCCATGGAGAAAACACTGAAACCTCTATATGAATTACAAAATTTAAAATAGTCACAAGAAACAAGATGCTGGAAACTATTTTAATACTGGCAAAGACTTAAATGCAGCTTTTACTAAAATTCTTCAAAGAAGCCTGCATATGAAATCTTCTGTGTTTCAAGTTCCTGCACTGCCCACTAATAATATATTCAAGTAAGGAACTACATCTGAAAAGTAGCATCAGAAAAATTTTTAAAATGGCATTAGCCAAATTTTCTTTTCAAACAGTCTAGGAGAGCATGAGGCATAAGATCCATGAGTTGAGCAAAAATGTCATGAATGAGGAACTTTCTATTTTTACATTAAAGAGTCCATCCTTTTAATGATGTTTATTACAGTATCTTTTGGGATAAGAAAAATTGTTTGTATGAGACTATTTTAATATTTAAATGTTTCTTTGATAAAAACTAAATATTAAAGTAAAACAAAACCATGATTGTTTCTCCCTAAAATGCTACAAAACCATGCAGGTTTCATAATTATAGTTTTCACGTACAGAAGTAACCACAATCTCATTCAACATTTACATTTCATTCATAAAAGTGCATTTAATATGTGAAATGAATCTAGATATACAATTAGTCACTCACTATTCTGCTAGCTGGTCGCTATTCACCTAGAGCAGTTTCATACTATAAAATATTCTCAAATGAAGCACTAAATCATCAGCACTAACGATCAGACATAACTAGATACTGATTCACAACTTAAATACTTTGCCATTTCCTTCACTTTTGTCAAAACTAACTTTTTATGCAGCAAATGTTTTTAAAATTTTGATGCCAAAATCCAGCTGAAGGTATTGGGAGACTTCTCTGTTACAAAACCCAAACAAAACCAAAACTCCCCAACCCCAAAACATTCCACTAAATTCGTATTCTTTTCAAGTAGCTATATTCATACTGGGAAAATTTAGTAACAGCCTGTTAATTCAAGAAAATACTCCATTACTTCCTGTAAGTTAAATACTTTCCAAAGTCTGAGTCTAAAAGACTAAAAAGAAACTAAGTGCAATCTGTGCTTTCAAGAGTAATGTGTAATTAAGGTCTTCCAACCATTTACTCGGGAAGAAATACTGTTGCTTTTGGATTTTAAATTAATTAAAATCACTTTCCTGTCAGATGGTATGAGTGTCTCCAAGCAAGACTGTCCTGATCTACTTTTTGTTGGTATGTTCTATGGGAACAATACATTCACTTCAAAAGAAGAGCCATTTTCTTCCTTTTCTATCCCTTACTCTTCTCTGCCAAATAACAGAGAATAATGATTTTTTCCTCAGATCCAGCTTGGATCCCACTATAAAGTACAATTCTGGATTTTAGCATAATCTAGATTAATATGCCAAAACAAGTTTAGAAGATTTATAATATAGAGAAATTTTTGAACCTGATTTATAATTCCCTTGCAAAAGATAAATATCGCAAGTTTCAAGATGTGAGTAACTTCTGTAACTCTAAGGCATGCATGCTTGCTTAACAAAAATGATAAAACAACATTCAACCACTTCTTGTAAATATAGTTGAACCATTCACAGCAGAATTGATTCCTAAAACTAATGCTTATGAGAAAAGATCTTAGAGGATCAGACACATAATATGGAGGAAACCACTGCAAAAGCTGGTGGCAAGATTTTAATTCATTAAAAATTACAAATCTGTAGAATTTATGTGGCAAAGAAAGTGTTTAATATGAAGTTATGCAATGTACATCATGCACTGAAAGGTTGAACAAAACCACATAAAGCTGCTCAGAAAGTTCTGAGTTTTATATAAGTTCCACCTTAATTTATTCAAATATGACAGTGTTGATAATATACAGTAACTTCTGCCCACCATGGCTTTTATCACCTTAAAGAAATGTATGAAGTTCTATATTTTCTATATGTGTTTATTGAATAAACAGCACTAAGCAATGTGTGGAGGGTCTTAAATTTCTAGGCAGTTGGTCATCACTGTCATTTTAATTTGGCTTTATTCATCTGCTTTCCATCAAATCACAAATGCTGGCCAGTCACAACAACTGAGAAATGCTGCTGCTTGCATTGCAGATCAGTCCCTAGTACAGGACTCCAACTGCACACGGCTGGCATTTACACTGGTACCTGTCAATATCATTCAGTACATGTTTAGACATTTAAATCGATACAACTTAAGAGCAAAACCCACTAAAATTCTGTGAACTTCCTTTAGAATTTGTCCTGGAAGCAAAGCATTCTCTAAGTCCCAAAGATTTTCTTCAGGAGGAGCAGAGGAAAAGAAGAGAGCCAAGGATAGCCATGAAATAGCATCCCCTCCCTTCAAGGGAAATTACAGCAAATATTTTATAAATTTTTTTTGTCTTCAAAACTTTACTGGAACATTATCAGAGCTCAAAACACATCAGAGACAACTGTCTGTAATTGTCACATCTATGGTAGGAGGATCACTTCAAATACACCAAAACATCATTACAATCTTGTTTTTTTTAACTATATACACCGCTGGCAACCGAACTGTTTCTCCCCTCTATCGCATTCTTCATGTAGATATGCTTAAGGCTGCTGCTTTTAATCCTTTAAGAACAATTTTAACAAATCCTTTTTAACACATTCTCATTAACATTTATGATCATCGACGGTACTGCTTCTCTTACTGAAAACCAAACCAAACGAAACCAAACAACAAATTAAATTTTGACCAGGTTCAATCAATACTACTTGCAACCACTGCAACGTCTCTGAAAAAGTTTGAAAGTCAACAAAATGCAGAGAAAACATTATATAATGAAACTATGTAAGAGACATGATACTAATAAGGTAAAACAAAGGCAAGAAGCTGCTGTCCTCAAGTAGGATCACAGACTAGTTTGGATGGAAGGGACCTCTAGAGAACACCTAGTTCAGCCTCTTGTCATGGGCAGAGAGGTCGACATCTACTAGATGAGGTTGCTCGAAGTCCTGTCCTGGTCCTGAACACTTCCAAGAATGGGGCATCTGCATTTCTCTGGGCAACCCATTTCCATGTCTCAACACCCTAACTGTAAAGAATTTCTTTCTTAGATTTCAACTAAATGTACCATCCTTTTAGAGGTTCAAACACCTAGAGGCCCTGCTATAAAGCTGGTTAAAAAGCTCACTTTAAAGTACTTCAAGGCAGAAGTTAGTCCTTCCGTTGTGCTGGCAAGAGTAGCTTTGTATTTAAAATAAAGATGAACTACAAAGCAAGCACCAAGTACAGTGAAATAGCTCTGCCAGAATCATCTGGGCTCTGTTCCTGGCTCAGACTGCAGCTTAGGCTTCAGAGTCATGTTGCCCCAAAAGGAGGCCCAGGAGGGCATGGGACAACGTGCCGGGGTAGAGGCAAGGGGGATGCAGTGCACAAAGACTACTGCCAGAGGAAATCTGAACTAACAAGGATGCGAAGGAGTACCAAATTGCTAATACCTACATAAAGTAAGTAATCTAACATGGTACAAAGAGGAGAAACAAGAAGGATGTCTAAACAGAATGGGCTAATAACACACAGCACCAGTAGTCCTCACCAGGAGAATCAGACAGCTACTGAAAGTAAAGCTATGGTAATTACCAGTCCCGACTTGATATTACGCACCGTTGAGGGAACTGATGTAACCTGATTTTAGTGCTTTGCAAAATAACTCTCGATCCTGGATGTGCTATTCCACCATTTGAAACTGTATGTCCAGCAAGTTTTGCTTCATCTGAGGAAGACTCCTTATCTTATGCATATCTTTCTTTCTATCATCTCTGCAATACAGACATAAATTAAACACAAGCGAATGGACACCAACCTTGTAGGAACAGCAACAACAGAAACACTGCAATGAATTGGGTTGTTTGAATTGGCATTGGATTTTTAAAATACTTGTATGTTCTGCTCATACAGATGTGTGATGACCACTGCGAGCTGCGTAACAGTGTAACAAATGGGTAATTCACTTGCTCCACAAAACACAGATTATTGTACTATTTAAGAAAAGATGCCATCTGTAATACAGTTGCAAATCACCAGTACTTTTTAGACTGATACAGAAGTTCACTTAAACTTAAATTAACTGACAAATTATAACTTGCTACCTAGAGCCTGTAAGACAATACATAAAATCACTTAAAGATTTCTTCTTAGAAAGCACTGTATTTCAAATTATAAACAAATTAGAAATTCCTGAAGTATTTAATTACCTGAGATATTTCATCTGAAAAAAAACCCCAACATTCTGCTCTCTTGATGATTCATAACCCAGTTTGTAAAACAAAGACTTTAGAACCAGGCTGCAAGCCAACAATTATCAACTATTATATGGGATTTAAGTACTCTCTAAGTCAAAGGAACTATGTTTAAAGCAATATAGTATTTCAGTTTCTTTATAAATCACTTCAATAGTGAAACTTGTTTGACCAGTTTCAGTATTATGTCAACATAAAAAATATCTGAAACACAAGAATCCAAGAAGTATTAAGTGAAACCAAGCTCAGAGAACACTGTAAAAATTTCAAGCAGTGGGAACTATAGGAAAATAAGTAACTAGCATTTAACAATATTTTGTCTTCAGAGAAATTTTTTGTCTTAAGTATAGGTTTAACAAATTAGAAATAATAAGTAAAGCACACTAAATGAGCATTATCACTTTCACACCAAAGAATTCTTAATATGATTTAATTTGTAGTCAGAACAATCTACAGTATACCAGTTCTCAAACAACTGTGCCAAGCTTACTATGAAGCAAGCATATAGATATATAATTTTAATAAGATTATACACATCTGAAATACTAGGGTTCCTCAAATACATCAATTGCAGTGTTCTTTTCTAAATTAGCAGTATGCATTGCTTTCTTTACTGAAACTTCTATTTTCTATTTCTTCTATTTCTATTTCTTTCATATTTCCTATGAAGAGCTGTAAGAGGGAAAATGGCCACAGACAGAAGAGATTCACTGTTCGGTAAACGGAGGATGGGGGAACTAAAAAAGATGCATTTTGGCTGTCTATTTTACTCACAAAAAAATTCTGGTTTTCTTTCTTCCTTCCTTTCTCATTTTCCCTCAATAGCCAAAAAGAAGCACCAGATCTACTTGCTACATGCATACTACCTTACTGCATGGCTACAAGAATTAAGAGATGGAATGGATGAAATGAAGAGCAACAGCCACAGCTTCAAGTTGAACCTCAAAGATCAAAACTTGCCTGCAGTCTGGTCTACCACTGAACAAGGACAATAACTCTTAAACAAAGGAAAGATATATGGGAGGTTACATGGAAACCTCTGCTGTCTGAACCCTTCTTTGCTAGCCTGAATGCTGCCTCAAACATTCGGAGCGACAGACAAGGGAAGCTCACTCTTGAACTTGGCTCACCTTGAAGGCACTATGAGGGAGAAGCCGAGTTTGTCAAAAACTTAAAGAAAGATCTCCCAGGTTTGTTCATGAGTATATAAAGCTTGTCTTACACTAAATGTAAATGAGTTAACCAAAATATTTAAAAGCTTCTAAGGCAATTTTCAAGAACAACTTTGACTAGTTTTTGAAAGACACATAGTCTCTAGTAATAGGAAAGACAGCTATTTTAATTAGTTTTCCTAAGCAACAAAATAAAAAGACGTTCCTAGAATTATGTACATCAGTAAAATGAGTTCATTATGATTACTTACTATAGTGTTATCATATAATTTTTTAATTTCAGAAAGTTGGATGCAATGGAAAATTATCTTGGTATAACCTGTAAGAAGCAGTCTAAACACTTGGAAATGGTAAAATCATATAATCACACATGCACATACAAAAACACTAAGCCACCAAAAGCACCAGTCTTTACTTCTCAACTCTATTTGACAGTTCCAAAATCCAGGCACACATCCAGAAGAACTTTCTGCCCCACGTCTGGTCAGTAAAGAAATTGAGGTTAACCTTTAATTTTTAATGTCACCTGCAGCCAGTCACTGCTTTTTCTAATGCAAGTGACAGATAAACAGCAAAACACTCCCAAGATGATACACAAAGCACCACATACCATAAGTGCATTTTTATTTTTATACCAACTCAATTTCTCAAATGGATAACCAATGTTCCTACTAATTTACATTAAGAATTGAGTGAGGCATGAAAATTGTTCTGATGCATAGGCTCTATTTCTTTAATGCACTGCGTACTGTTCTGTACTTTATTGCAACACTGGAAAAAACTAACTACACTTAAAAGGTACAGAAACTACATATACAAGCTCATATATATCCTAAAAATCAGTTCAGAAAGGAGTTTAAAATTATCCAGAGAATAGGAAGGAAAAATAACTAATTAAAGGCACTGATGGAAGTCAGCAGAAGCAAAAAAAAAAAAAAAAATTAAAACTATAAAACTATTAAAATGAATTTTCTAACCTTTAACTACTTGAACTAGTGTGTTTCTATAGACCAATACTAGAACTTTAAATCCACATTGCTAGGATTTCCCATTTATAATTCCTTTATATAATTCGATACTATCACCTTAACATTTGCAAGGTAATTCCAAACTAAACAGAGGGAATATGGCAAATTGAGGTAATACAGTCTAGCTATTTAAGGCCAAATTGGCAAGCCTTTAACAGTAAACACTGTATCATTACTAAACACTGCCATGTTGTTAATGTTAAGGAGAGGTTTAAATTAGAGAGTGAATTGCCCCTTCAGGTCGGGACTTAGGGCACATTATGGAAGAAAGCAAAGAAAAGCTCCCACTGACACGGCCTATGTTTCACCAGTTCTGTGGGAAGCAGACTGCAATACAGTCATCCGTTAGTTTTAAAACCAAATACTAGTCACTATTTTCACTTGTCTTTTAAAATTTAATGCACCAAAGCGGGGAGAAAAGAACCTATGTTTGTAAAGTTTCTTTTGATACAGAAATAGTATGAAAATAGATTTTGGACAACTGCAGGAGACATATTACAAACATTTTTATAAATGCTAAATGTGTAACTATGACATTAATGCAAATGAGGGAAACTTGGTTTGCTTTTTCAAAAAAATACAAAAAAATTAACTCACAGTGACAGGTGCTCAAACACAAAGGAGACAACTTTGTCTTCAGAAGGATATTCTCCACACATTCAACAGGCAAACAGCATTGGGATATGCCCCAACCACCAGGAGCAATGAGGAAGCTGGAGTGGCAGTCCTGGTACCAGACTTCTGGAATTGACCTTCAGATGGAGAATAAATATACTTAATGAAAAAAATCCTAAAAATAGCTTTTTATTTGATCTAACAGGATTCAAGTTAAGGATTCAAGACGTAAGGCACTGCATTTCTTCTGGACATTTCAATATAACAAAACCAAAAGTGACTGAAATTAGCTTAAATATTTTCAAGTCAAGTAAGTATTGTATTTCACATAATCATGTATCAGGAGAGATAGAAACAGCATGTAAAATAAATCCATGTGGTTTAATTCATTTATTTCTAAGATGACAATAACAGCAGACAACAACTTGAGCATTATAGAGACTTACACAGTATTCAGTCTGAAATTTTTATAAACATGTGATTCTTGGCTATTTCTCAGCATTACTTGCAATTTCTCCTCCTATGAATGAACTTAAAAACATCTATCTTACAAAGTTCCGTAATATGGTGTTTTAGATCTATTTTCTAGAAAGCTGCTCAATCATTTTTGATAAGACTACAAGAAGCTGTATAGGGTTCAACAGCACACTATAGCTGGTTACGTACACACTAAAAATGTTAAAGGTGATGGTTCTAAGAAAAATTTAACAAATGAAACATCAGCAACTGATCAGACATGTATCTTTAATTAACTCTCCTTTAACTCTTCAAATTACAAAAAAAAAATCACAAAAAAATTCAAACAAACCCCCTTCAAAATATGTTTATGCAGAATTTTTCAGCTATTGTGAGATAATTAAAGTCCATTCACGATGGGGTAAAATGATATTTTAAAATAATTCTTCCTGTTACAAATATGTAAAGCTAATAGTGTTGGATTGAAAAACACCATCTCCCCGTTTTGAAAAGATGGTACTTTACTGTTTCTGTAGTGTTTTCAACATAAAATGTAAGAACACAATCATCTAGACACATTTTTTAAAAGTCCTAAATGAAACTGATTTTGCAGGTAAATACCCAAACAGATCCTGGTATCTGACCACTGTTGTCAGATCACAGTGTAATACTACGGTGTTGTAATATTTAGAAATAGATCACAAAAAGCATATTCACTTGTAAAAAAAAATAAATTGGTATTTCTTTTAAAAGAATTAAATTAAAGTTAATTGTCTACTCTTGAGTATATAAAACAGTTCAAAATGAATAGTGGGTTTAGGTTTTTTTTTTTGTAATTTGGATTAGCATTCTAATTACAACATACTAGCACATATAAATGTATTTTTATTCTAGAGCATACTTTGAGTTATTAAGCCTGGCATTAAATTTTGTAACAAGATGTAATATATCTAATTCAAGAGGGCTTAGAGTATTCCTGTATTACTTATTAATATGTTAAGTGAATGTTTGGACAATTGATTTCAACTAGGTTTTGTGACTAAAACATGTGACAAAATACAATTTTCAAATTACATAGTCCATTTGTCATAACTAGTGTTCTTTCTAATTTCTATAGGTGTTAACAAATTAAACAAAAAAAGCAACACTGACTAAATGAAGAACAGTAACCATTTCAGAATTTAAAAGAAATCATCGGCATTAGCAAATGCAGCCATTTAGCCACTAGGAAAGCATCCTTTGCTGTTCTGCATTCCCATTGTCTTCCTTTGCTTTTCAGACCCTCCTTCCTGCATTTCCACCCAAACTCTATATGTGTATATTTGCAGAGGACTTACTACAGTGAGACCACAGTCTTGTACTGAAGCAACAATGAATAATGACAATGCATTGCTCAAGTATCACAAGCCAACTCAGTCACAATCAGTGACTGGTTGGTTTAATAAAATCAGTATTATTTAAGACACTAATCCTGTAAATTCTTACTGAAACAACAGAAACATCAACAGTCAACGGCTAAAATAATGTTCATGTAGCAAAATAAATAGAAAATATTTCTCTGTGTAAGTTCTGAAAACAGAGGTGATGACACTGTATTTCACACCAGTTCAGCACAAAGATTTTTGTGTGATTCATACAGTTTTGACAGTTTTTTCAACAAGTTAGACTGTAAAATGGTCTCTATGCCTGCACTGATGTTTTCTGAATTACAAACAAGTCAGACTAGGGAGAATGGGAAAAGTATGATTTCCATTTCAGCATTTGATCTAGCTGAAATCAAAAGATGGACTTACTGTGAATATGAAGAAAATATCTCAAAAAATGAAAAAACATGAAGATATTAAGAAGTTACCAGAGTAAGTTACGAAACAGAATAGAATATTATGTTAAGATTTTTATTACCATGACAAAAGAAAAAAATATTATTTTTCTTGGAAAGTAAGAAAAAGTAACTTTACTACATGAGCTAAACTATTAGTAAGCACAAACGGAATCTGCCTGTATTTTAGCAAAAGTGATGGCATCCTTATGTAGACAGCTCACTTTGAAGGATACCTACTAGACATTTCTGGAACCTACATGAGGACTGCATAAGTCAATGGCAAATGCAGACCATGTGTCAGATGTCTTGAAGATCATTTATAGAAAGCAGTCTTCAATATATGAATACAGGTATTTCCTTACTTGCACAAATGCCTCCATTGCCACATACAATGGAGGAAAGCAGGATTTAAGTATCGTATGCTAGCAGAAGGTTCCTAAAAACTAGGATTACTCCAATGTTTAAAGGAGGAGATATCAGGAAAAACACATAGGTAATCTGCCTTAAACCTATGAATGGAAGTGTTTTGGGAAGCTACTTTTTCAAGGTAACAAAACAGGTAAAATAGCACATCTTTCAAAGAAGTATTTATGCTTCAACTAGTCAATTTATGGTCAACTAGTCACACAACTATGTTCTGCTTGGAAGACTGAGAACATGAAAACATTCCAATGCTTTGCTACTTATTCTCAGTAAGCTTTACTTCACTCTCCTTTCAAAAGATATTAAACTGAAGAGCAGGAGGAAGAAAAGGGGTTGGGAATAAAGAAAAGAAACAAGTCTAATTTTATTATTGTCTGGTCTTTCTCCCCAATAGTGCTTCCATTTAAAAAAAAAAAAAATTATGGAACTAAGAATACATGTTGTAAACACAATAAATTGCTTTGATATTTCCCTATTTTAGAAAATACATTTGATTAATTTCTCATCAAGATTCAATGGTATTTCGAAGATTTATGCTGAGGGAATCAAACCTGAATGCTTTTCACATAGTCCCTCTTTAAGTAAGTAAATTTAAAATTAGACTTTAATTTCAAATAGCCATGTCCTGCTTTTTAGGCATCTGTCCATCATAATACAGAATTAAAACCCAAAAATACTAATATCAACATAACGACGTAATGAAAGTATTTTAAGAAGAATGATTCCTTTAAAAACAGAATATGTGGCATGTTTTAAGTATGGAATTTGGTTACTGAAGAGAGTCCCAATTCTGCATTGCTTCTCAGGTATATGTACACACAAAAGAGCATTTTAAGATGCCAGAAGCCAAGCAAGATACTCACTTCTATAGGTCTATTAAATCTGTGAATGCAGGAGCTGCTGCATTTCACAGTCTATTATTTATATGACAGAATGAAGATCTGAAAACATGAAATATAGCCTTAAATTATTCACTTATTCTTTTCACAAAAGGAGAAACCGTCAATCTAACACTAAAAGACTTCAAGCGTATTTCTAAAGGTTTCATGAAAATTGCCTTATTTATCAAAACTTTATTCCCTCCGTTTGTTCATTAAATACTGTAGCTTTGCATTAAGGTCAAGCAGTGTCAACCAATTACTGTTGTCAGAAAAGTCCTACTTCCTTAATACTCAAAGAAACCATGGTATATAGTGAATTATTTTAATAGGCAGACTGAACACTGTTTATCCAAAGTACATTTCAACCATAAAAATATATTTTAAGGGTTTCTATCAACAATCAATTATAGTACTATTTATTATCACAGCAGCATTAAGCATGATCCTTTGTCTGCTTAAATGCCAACCTTAAAAAATATACATCTATTTTAGCGTATTCAGCAACATTCTGCTCTTAGTAACAAAAATTAAGTGACCTATAAAGCAAACTGAAAGGTAAAAGACAAAACATTGAATTTTAAAGAGACAGTATCAATTGGTATAAACATACTGGCTTCCGTTCTCATTCTCTGCTGGCGGGCAAGAGGGCTCAGCTCATATGACAGATCTGGAAAAAAACCCACCCTGCTTTCACTGCTACTAATGTTGTAGTTTTATTTTAGGGTGGAATTCTCTGTCTTGTAATATATAAGAAGAGTAAGTGGTCACACACAAATTTATTAAACACCAACAAAAGGCCACTCACAGGCCATCCTACCCAATACCAAAGTCACAGTCATTCAGGATAAAAGGGTTTCTTTACCATGTTTTTATGTAACAACCCAGGACAAAGTCCCTCTTGTCCTACCTCAATCTTCTACCTGACCCATTTTAATGGCTTGCTGTTCAAAAGGCTACATATGTAATCACCTCTAATTTTACATTTCAGAGAAGCAAAATTTTGGATCTCATTTCCCTTTGGAACTGATCTGCTTGTTGCTATTCCACCAAGTATATAAGCTGTGACAAAGGAACACAATATTCTGATGGTAACCTTTGAAATCTTACTGCTATGAGCCTAACTGTGCCTTTCTGAAGTTACAAATATGCAAAAGCAAAGAAAATTTCTTCTACACATCCTGTCAGCTTGTCTCACGGGAAAAAAAGTTTTCATCCATGTCCTGTATCAGTGATCAATGAGACCTACAGTGATACAAGACACACATGCCATTGCTACAAACAAGGAGAGGAAACAAACTAACAAAAGGAATGAAAAAAACCCAACCCAACCTGAAAAGTCATGCCGAAAATTATGGAGAAAGACATAACAGAGTAGGATCTGTTGTCTCATTATTTCTAAAAGATCAGAATAAAGGAAATCAAAAGAAGTAGAAAAGAAAAAAACAATCAACCAAACAAGTTGAACAAGTCCTCTCCAGTCTCCCTGCAGGGGGCCTAAGTCCCACCTTCAAGTTACAGTCTACCTAAGTGAAACCTAAAAAGATTCTAGAATCCACTATTACACAAACAAATTTCAATGAGAAGATAAAAGAAGATACAAAAAAAATTATTGACCCCTTCAAACTCATCTGAAATACTGCACTGCTAACTGGGTTCATGGATGGGAGGTAACAGTAGATGTGATACAAACTTTAGATTAGAGGAATTCTAAACATGCTTGCATTGTTGATGCCATATAAAACAAAATACTGTCCAGACATAATCATTATAAGCTGGACACGAAAAGTATTGAAATCAGAGAACAGTTGTTCAAAAAACTTTTTAACAGCTCTCTCAAACCATATACATATATTTCAAATATATGTTTCTCGGAGACATTTGTTTCATCTGATCCTGTCTGGTATTTTTGTAACAATCCCAGTGACTCCAAGTAAGTATTTTCAAAATCAGCAGATAATAGAATGTTGATAGAAACTAGCAGCACCTCAAAGGAAAGATTTCCAAATGCTTTTGAAAAATGGAAGATAAGGTGAGAAATCAGTAAAGACACATCAAAAGTGCTACATTTAAAAATAGCACATCAAAGATATGAACACAAAATGGACCAGCAGTAAACCATTAAACACGGTATCAATGGATAGAGAAGAATACAATTTAAAAGAGCAAATTTTGTTGGATCTTTGAAAAACACATCTCACTGAAATACACAAGCAAGCACACAAAGTGCACGTGGTTGGGTGTGTGCACATATGGCAGCACCTGCACTGAACAACTGAAAATTACTTTTTTCCATCTCTTTCTGTACTTTTTACAGCTTTGGACATCATAATTCTTAGAAAGATGTAGGTAAACTATGGAAAGTCAGTGGAAGCATGACTTCAAGAAGCACTGGAATATGTCACTAACTGAAGCTTCTCAGGAAAGTTTTGATCAATGTACTTGATCCTGCTGCAAGGGTATCTGATCTGCAAGGACAGATTGAAAAGAATGGTAATTTGCCACCTTCCAGACAATACAGTTCTTCAATGCCACTCCATCTACCACAGCCATCTACAGTAAGAAACAGCAGAAGGTACAGAAGAAAAAGGAGCAGTGTCTCTGCACATCTTCAACAGTGGAAGTTCTCTCTTCTTTAACTCTTACCTTCAGATTTCCTTATTCAAACCCACCACTTCCCTTGCTAACAGAGAGGTGGACAAGAGATTATTACTCTGCATAGCTGTTTTCAAATTTCCTTGTCATGAGCCAATATTAGATTGAGAATATCTGTGGGCAACTTTTCCCGTTTCATCATTCTTTGGCTAAAATTACGTATGTAAAAGAAGCTCACTGATTGTTTTTATTATTGCATTACATGTGTGTTCTTAAAAGGAGAATGAACAGCTTCATACATGAAAACCTAACACAAAAGTAGTAGAAAGAAATTAAATCCTGAACTGAGCAGCACAAAAATGAAGTATTTTTAGAAGACCTCCCTTCTTTGTCCTGGCTTCTTCAGCCGCTTCATGGATAGCTCTTAGTAATTCCTTAACTCTTGTCCTGCAATAACAATCAAAAATTGTTTGAAAAATCAAAGTGGCATGCTAATCAACTGCTCTTCTGTGAATGAGAGAACAATCTTCAGCTTTAAGGGACATGTCATTTAAGTATAATGGATCAGAAGAAATGGATCCTCTGTACGGATGAAAGACAACAGAGAGAATAAACTCTGCTTTTCTAGATCCATCAGCTCTCCTGGATAACAGTAGCCAGCAGTGGGAGACACGGAGGTGGGTTGTAAGAGAAGGAACAGGCTAGAGGCAAGAACTGTTATAATTATAGTGGGGAACACAGAATTTGTTAAAGGAAGTCTACTGTATAATTACATTTGAAAATTTAGTAATATGCCCAGAGGCTGGCTTGCAGCTGTCAGGAACTGGTAACACTAAAGTTCTGCTCAGGAAAAAACCACAACTGCAGAGAAGCACACCTCCAACTCCCTGCAGTTGAGCCGACTTTGATAAGACAAAGGAATGACTTCAGCTAAAATTAGTAAGATTGCACAACACATGAGATTATACCTATTCTCCTTAAAAAGTGCCCAGAGATTGGGCATTATTTTAAAGGAAATAAAATGGTTTTGATACTACATTAAATATATTTTTTGAATGAGTGTCAATGACAGTACTTTTTAAAATTGCATCTTTAATAACAGTTAAATTCTGATATTTTTAAATTATATTAATTGATAATCAAACTAACCTCATCTCTTTGCATACAAAGTCATAGTTTTCTCTTTGGACTATTTAGCCCAATAAAATGGAAACAAGAAAGTGTAATGCAGACAAAATCCAAGAATAAAAATAAATCTGTATACTTGTTTCTTCCTTGGATTTAGAGCTGAAGAGGTGCTGCTGCTGAGAAACAAGTAGTAAACTACAAACACAAAGTGGTAATCTGGAGACAAAGTGATCAAGTATGAAACATGATTAAGCCATTCTAGAAAAAAAATAAAGCAGGAAAGAACAACTAAAAAATGGCTCATTTCATATGAAGTTATTACTTTAAAAAGTATATTCTGCTAATTAAGATATTAGCAAATGAAGTGCTGGGCATGCTGGAAAACATCATCAACTGTATTACTGGTGTCTATGTAAAACATATCTGGATAAAAAAAACTGAGCAAGAATCATAGTACAAAATAAATCTGACCATATAAAATTATGTTGTCATATTAACACCACAAGAAAATACAAAGCTCTGGAACACAGAGCAGAGTCCACAAGCCTACCCCGCAAGTTTAAACCAAAATTTAAGGTAGAATTATTTATAAATGCGGTAACAACTGCTTCTTTCATTTGAGATCTAGGCCTCTGTAAGAAATTTAAGTATATTTATCTAATTGGCATTATGGACTGTAAAGAGAGAAAATTGATGGTCCTTTCAGCTTTATTAAACTTGCTACTGCTTCCATATTGAAGAAAGTGCATACATCCTCTAATCATGTCTTAAGTGTTGAATTCAGAAGTACAGACAGCTCATCAACTAATCCATGTTTACTCTATCAGCCTAAAGATAGCCTTGTTTGATACCCCATTATTAAAATTGGTATAAATATTTCAGATGTCTTTGCTATAGAAAGGTAGAAATGTTTTCTAAGTATAGACTTTGCTCACTTAGAAAAATGTTCTCAACATAAGACTGAACAAAAAGTTCCTTTCTTTGCATCAAGTCTACCTTTTGCTCATTGTAACAGGACTGCAGCAGGACTAGGATTTGCTATCAACATTTTGTTTAAGGAGAGGGAGGAAAACAACCCAAGAAAACAGTTATTTTACACGAAATTCTTCCCTCTTTTTTTTTTTTTTCTCCCACTTTTTCCTTTACAAAGATGGACATCTGACAGATAATAATTTCAATAAAAGATGGATCCCTATTGAACATACACAGTTTCAGTTTTGACTTCTACAAAAAATTAATCTTTATAATTTAATATTTTCCTTTGCTTTAAAACTAAAATACAGTCACTTGAAAAATTCCAGTCTTTAAAAGGCATATAAATTAAACCAAGTATTGGGTTTTTATTAATGAGAAATTAAAAATAATTTTGAAAGAGATTTTAGGAGTACAATACTGATTTCACACAGTGACCCACTTTTAGTTTCAAATATTTTTTTCAGGACAGTCTAATTACAAATATTCTGAGCCTTGGTCAATTCTGGTTGCACAGATATTGTAAATATAAAAGAAAAATTTCAGTTTTCATATTGATTTCTTCTATCTCAAGTGTAAGTTTCCTATGTTGACTTTTCTCATATTCATCTATATTATATTATATTATATAATGCAGCTTTAAGGAATACAACGATCCCTTCAAGAATGTACAGAGAAGAACTAATTTTTTCATCTAAAATATATACTGTAGAATAACAAAAGCATTTTCATGCAACAGTTACCCTTATGTATCAATTATTCCGTAGTAAAATGTAGGAAAACAAACCACATTTCATTGCCGATTGTTGCATGCTCTTGATGCTTTGGACAAAAAAAAAAAAAAAAAAAAAAAAAATAGCCTTTAGACTTCTGAATATTGATTTTGAAAGAAAAAGAACAAGTAAAATGGAGTTCTGTAGGTTCCGGTATGTAAGCACAAAAATCCATAAATCTAGGGGGCACTTTTACCTTTTTTTAACAGGAAAAAAACACCCAAACAAAAACAAAATTAAGAATGAAAAGTCAGTGTGATCTTCTTTGCTGATACATAATGCAAAATGAACACAGCCCAAACTTGTAGAAAATACACATTTTTCAAGACATGAACCTTTTCAGCACAAAGCTTTGTACAGAAATAAAATTTTCCAATACAATTGAAAAGTGCTAGTTCCCCAATCTGGCTGTGCTTTCACAGGTAGCTCTTCTTTTTCCACAACATGAGGTTCCCATCATCACAAGAGTGGTGTGAATTCCATGGCTTTAACTCACAGGGATGTACAGCGCTATACTTTCAATCAGAAGGCAGCTTGCTGTATTTGTGCTAGAATTTTTTTTTACTCTTCTCCAACCTGTACATACATGTAAGAGATTATCCTGTCCTTTAGATTATAACTCTTGAGAGAAAAAACATTGTCCAGTTTTATGTTTTAGCTAAAGACATGTGATTTCTGTTGCTCTTATCACTAGATGTATCCATAACATACGGTAAATTGTGTTTTCAGCCTTTCTTATTCGCACTTACCTATGTATCTGTCCACTGAAACACGCAGTCTTCAAATAAAGTTGCACATTGTAACTCACTGTGTTAAAAATGTATGCCCATTTGTATAAAATGCAGGTCATCCATTCATACAAAGGCAAACTTTTAACATAATGTTATATAAAATGGGAATAAAACAGCCTACTCTTTCTAAACTTGCTTTCCAGTGTTTTAAATAGTTTGCCTCTGTTCTTTTACTAATAAAACAGATGTCAAAGAGTGTATACAATCTTCTATATTAAGGAAAGAAAAACTAGAATGCACATTATATATAAGTGGTAATAGGCAGAGACAACTTCACTAGGCTGTGACATATGACATCTGGTAGACTATTATCATAATAAATGGGAAAAGTTGGTGAGATTCTGTCAACAGCAAGGTAAGAAGAAATGCATCTTCATCAGAATGACAAACATATCTGCCTTTAACAAACATAGGTCAAACCAAAATCCAGGTATCTATGAATTAAATATTTTCACTTTATTTAAACTTTATTTAATCTTTTTTATTTTAATGATTTAATTGAATTATATCTACATTTATCAGAGATACGTATTTATGTAATTTAATTTCATTTTAGTGAGGATAAATTAAACTTACTGATAACCAATGCCTAAAAACTCACAAGAAACAGCCTATTATTTTTTCACACTTTCATAAATAATTTTAACTACACCAAACAGTAATTTAACGATTGTCAAACCGCAATGTAAATACATTGTATATCAATCTGTGACTCCTCTTGGTACAACGATGCAGGTACCACATAGATATTGAAATAGCTTCATCTCTGCAGCTGACCAGCTGAATGGCAACACCACTAATCTGGGCATCATACTAGGTAGTTGATAGTGTGTGTGACCTACAAAATTTTTTTTCTCATGTACGAGGAAAAAGAAGGAAATAGTGACTTTCTGAAAGTAGGTCGTGTTCCCACAAACCATGTTTCTTATGGTCCATTTTTCTCCATGCTTTATTCTTCAATTTCATGTCACCAGATGAGAATAAATGAAAAGAATCATCAAAAAATTCTTATTCCATGGAAACTGAAAATTTTCATTGGGTGCTTTAGAAAACCCTTAGATTATTGCCTTTTTATTTGTGACTAAAAGCAAAACCTAATTTATACTCAGTCCTTTCAAAACTAGATAGATGCCTGCAAAGTAAGATTTCCCAGATTACAACAATTTTCTGCATATAAAAAGTAACAGAGGTTTTAAAGTCACCAAATGAACAGTCAAGTCACAAAGCAAAAATGATGGGATTTCATAAGCAACATGGATGGGAGAACACGGGAAAGTAAATGAAAGATGGTTTTGGGGTTTTTTTGTTTTGTTTATTTCACTTGCTTTTGATATGAAAAAAAAAAACTGAAAAAGGAAATTCCAAAGAGGTACTGAAATATAAAATATTAAAAGGAAGACGGTGGAAGGAAAGGCAGAATATTATTATTGCATTCCTAGATATCCACTTCCTTGATATTGCATTAGTTCTGGGATCTTTCCAACACTGTGCTGGAAAAGAAAGTCTGAATGATGGTATTTACTCTTCAGCCACTCTCAAGAAATTAATGAGTGATTTGGTCATATATTTTCAGACTTCAGTACAAGCTGATGGCATTAAGATACCAGAGAGATTGATTTGGCAACTGTGTCTCTATCTCATGTGTACTCTCATTTCGTTACTATTGTCTCTTGTAACACATAAATGAGGATGCTTGAAGCGTAAGGAAAAAAACACAAAAAATTTTGTAACTTCTGTACACTCTAATAATTGCATTACAGTTTAATGCTGATTTTAAGGCTGTCTGACAGAAGACAGATATCCCATTTTGGCCCAGTCACTGCCTTCCTCCAGAAGATCCACTTCTGCCGTGAAGAAACTTGTGAGCAACCTCTGTTGTTCACAGACAAAGAAAATACACACCTGTCTAAATTTCTGCAAGCATAAAAGATGGAGCATGAAGAAAGACGGAGTAAGGCAGCTAATAGGTCCAAAGGAAGATATGTTAGGGAAGTGAAGATTTCCTGTTACACTGGTTGAATGGCTAAGACATTTTGTAGGGTTGCAATTCTGTTCTCATAACAATTTAATTGCTTTTAAATCAAATACCAGAAGCATCTGGAATATAAAATAAATAACTTCTGCTTTTTCTTCAACACAAACCCAAATGAATGCATAGAGACTTGTGCAGGAGCTTAATGAAGGAGGATGGGGATATCTAATGCTGCATGAAGCTAGAGCGGAGCTGATGTCATTGAATTAGGGCTCAGATTCCACTCTTGAAGGTAGACCGTGACATTCATTCTCCAAAAAGCTGGGCAAGTCAGTCTGCTGGAAGTGGAGAGAATGGCACTTGTACATTGGAAGTTCTACTTTGCTTTCTGCTGTGTAGCAGAGTTGTAATAGGAAAAGTAAATTATAAAGGGACTTAACACATTCCTTTACCTACTATTGGACTGAACTTGGCTAAGTGCTTATGACTCTTCCACTCAGCAATGAAAGAAGAAAAAAAGTGAATAAACAAAATTCAGTAACACTGGTAGTCGGCTTATCACAATTTCAGTTCATAATTCTGTGGTTTAAAATTGTGATCATGTCCAAAACGGAGATAAGAAGAGCATCTACTGATCGACATACACAGCTGCCTAACACTTCAAAATTTCGTTAGAAACTCCTCATAACCAGTGAGGGACTATTTCACAAATCATGTCTTAACTTAAAAACTGCATCAATTTGCTACCTTAATCTGACCATCTTTAGTAACAGAACTGGTATTCAAAACAGCAGCTATACTGAGCTCAAGAAGGTTTTATAATAAAAACTATAATTAAATACAGCAGACTTTAGAAAACTGAGAAATAAGAAAAGTCACAATCACTGACTGTTAGAGATATAAGAGAAATTAAAGTAACATACAGAATTAAATTGATGTGATATGGTGTATTTCAATGTTTCATGCATTCTTTTTGATTTTACAATCCAAATACCAAAACAGGCATCTCAAACTTCATCCACAGAATTTATCCAGAATAAATAAAGTATTATTATTAGATAAATAAAAAAATAATCCAGTAATTTATGCTAGAAAGCATCGATTCAAGCTCATCTACTTTTAGTGAAAAAAACTTCCAAAAACAAAAGAACAAGAGACCACATTTGCCTTATTCGTTGATTCCTTAGTGTAAGCTTACAATTGATAAGGTAAACTTGAAGAACCTGGAAATTCAATCTCAGTAATCTAAATGACCAGTTAATAGCCAAAAAAAATAATAGATCTAGTGCAGATTTTACTCTGTGGCATAAAGCTGTTGACAATACATTTCTCAATAAAGAAAAATTGAATTATAGCCTTAGGGTGGTTTAATTTGGTACAAATTTTGAATAATGTTATATACATTTCCAAAGCAGATGCTAAGAGACTCTACAAGGACACTCAGCTCAATCTGAAGCCAGATTAAAGTTCCATCTGGAATGAAACAGTTCCACAGCTCTATTACAATTAGCAGAGTCACCAGTGTCAGACTCAAAAGTCGGGCAATGCTTCGAAATACAGCTATTAGTCCAGAGAACAAACAAGTGCTTCACACATCTTTAAAACACACTTTTTAAGTAGTCACAAATTTGTATTTTTGTAGTCAGGATGAAAACTCTCATTCTTATCATTATGGTAATATGAATCACAAAGATTATCCAGACACAATCATTTTCTATCACCTCTCTCATTGCATCAATGTAGCATTAGAAGTCACAAGTGTTCAAGTAGCTGCAATACTCAAAATATCAGCAGGCTGAGAATAGCACAGAGGCTATTCGCACAGAATAAAATTCAAGACTGATTTCAAACTGCCCTGATCTTTGCATTCCCAATTCCCAGAGTTCTTGTTATGCAAGAAAGCATTTTCCCAACATGGCATGCTGAAGAGCTGCAGCCTGAAATGACCCATCTTTAGACAAAATAAGGACAGAATTACCTGTGAGACCTAATGGCAAAAAGTGAAAACCTAATTCTTCAGCCAAATATTCAGTGTAATGGTGTTTTCCTAGATTTAAGCAAAAACTAAATTTCAACTAAAGTTTACAAAACAAAAGCATCCTTTCAAAGCACAATTCAGTAAATGGTAGTGCTGATACAAAGACAGTAAAAAACATGTTAAAGACAGAAAAAATATGCCACATGCCTTAAATTTGCTATTTTATCATTTAAATAAATAATGCACCACACAAATAAGCAAGAAGTTGGAAATCAAATGCCCACATCTTGCAACTCTTTCCCCTCAAATAAACTCACAGTGGATACAGAGCAATACACTCTTAAAAAATTACATCTCATTACACACATTTTCATCAAGAACATCGTGTTTCTTAAAGAGCATATTTATATTTTTCCAGTTCCCAGTTACATTAATCAGCCTGATTCCTACTGTCAAAGCTGCTAAGTCTGAAAATACCTACAATGACAATATCCAGGTAAGAGCAATATTGAGAGATAACTGCAGCCACTGTTCAGTTAGCAGCCTGCACTGCAATGAAGTAAATTCCATCCTCTAAAGTGAACAACAATAATCACAATTTTATATTTAGTACCTTTTTAATTAGTGTTTAAATACTATCCAATAATGTCCACATGTGAAATTTATTCTTCTAAATCTTTAGAGATAAAAATTAACAATCTGGAGCAACGATGTAACTTTGTCCTTTGTGTGAATCTCTTGTTATTTCTGCAAACAGCGCACCAGAGAACTATTGCCAACACCATGCAGCAGGATGAAGGCATTTTAGGAGGCATTTAGAAACAGGAAATATTAGTTGAAATTTAAGTTTAAATGCAAATTATCAAAATTAAGGTCAATGCAACCTGATCAGTGCTTTTGACAGAACACTGGCATTTCAAGGCAGTGGTCAACAAGAGTGTCCAATGCTGCTCTCTACACCAGAGAGGGCCAAAGGCATCAACAAACTCCAGCAGCAATGAAACCACACTGAAATGACCACTGTATT
Organism: Sitta carolinensis; assembly: GCA_032173965.1. Classification (NCBI taxonomy): domain Eukaryota; kingdom Metazoa; phylum Chordata; class Aves; order Passeriformes; family Sittidae; genus Sitta; species Sitta carolinensis. The sequence goes on from CM063284.1 coordinate 36,320,251, forward strand.
TCAGTTCCACACATGAACATAGCAGCCCATCACAACAGCCAGCTTCCCTATTAGTTAACAGGTTTTCTGAAAGATAAACAAATAAAATAGCACCCCAAAGTTAAAATGTTAATTGACAGAAAGTGAAGGATTATAACCATACGTCTCATCCCTGGCTGGGGGCACACCACAACCCTAGCGATTCTTTCCAACAGTATAGGTCCTCGTCGCCAGATAACTGCAGTGAAGCACAGGTCTCAAGAGGAGGTTTCTCGAAGAATTCTCCTTCTCAATGTTGAACACATAAAAACCTTATTGAGACCAGCCACATATATAAAGGTTTTGCAACAATAAGGGACTATTTAGCTCATTCCCCAAAGTAGTAATCACCTACGCTTTCAATCTTCAGCACGTTTTTTTATGAAGGTCTGTCTGGGCTGCGATGTAAAGATTTCCAAATATAATTCATCATCTGTGACTCTCATGGTGGAGTCATGAACTTGCATAGCTTTGGACAAAAATAGTGCAGTGACGGAAGAATCTTTCCTTCCTCTTTGGAACACTCAGCAATCTAACAGTGAGCAAACACAACCAGAAGTAGTTTATATCTCAGTATCACACAACCTGTCCCCAAGCAAGTCATGAAATCACTTGACAAAGGCCAAATACAAGCATATTTAGTTTCAGATCAAGTAAGGGACTGAAAGCACTTAGCAGTATCTCTGCATTATCTCTTTGTAAAAAGAAAAAAACACTTATTCTCACTCTTCTGTGTATTTCAACAGCTCTTGACCTATGATGAACTCTCACCTGCTTTAAAAGATGTGACACAAGTCCTGGTTACTCAAGTAGAGTGATCTGCGTAATTCTGGCAGAAAACTCTGAGCAATTCCCACCAGTTCCTTGCCTGTGAAATTTCTGAAGTATCATTTCTTTTTCTGCTCCTTCTCGAGAGCTCCATGCAGCTGTTTTGGGACTTGCTAAGTGACACAGGCATAGGATTAGCAGCGTTCTAATGTTCTAATTCTAACTGCCTGTTCATGCCATGACCTTGAAGTAGTTGGACAAAACCACCTCATGGACAAACATCTGGATAATGTAATCCAGTGAAGAGACAGATAAGGGACAGTCAAAAAAACTCAACAACTGAAAACATGATTTAAATAATGTTCACAGTTCACCAATCTACTCTGTAGCTTAGCAACACTTACATTCTTCGTTGATGCTAACCTGGTATTTGGCAGCATCTGCAGAAAAAACACTTATCACCACTTCTGTTAGCTGGAAAACTCTACTCAATTCTAGCAATGACTAAAAGTTACTCAATTATTCATATCTTCATCAGCACTCAGCTGCAGCATATTTCAGGATCAAGGCATAAAATTCTGGGTTTGAGCTCTCTCTTCTGTGTACTTGCTTGATTTCAGTTAAGTAAATACCCAGAGTTTCATGGGGAAGAAATTTTGCTGTGATTAGAAAGACAAAACTCTTCCACACTTGGAGGAGTGTGGAAACTTTCTTGGAGACTGGTCCAAGAACACAAAACAAACATTCCTACCAGGCAACAACCACCATCATCAACTGCAAGTCCAAAGTGCTTTTCTTGCTCTTGCTGTCCTACACATCAAAACATTCTTAAACTCTTAGCAACAAAACAAGATTCTCTTTTGTTAATACTTATTCCCTTGAAGCAGACTGATGGAACACAGCATGGCTGGAGCATCACCAAACACCACAATGGGGAAGAGATCACTGCACCTCAGCAGAGAGGCAAGATCCCACCTAGTCCCCCGCGGTATTACATTTGCCTGCCAACAGCTGCCATGGCTCCTACTGCTTTCCCCGCTATTACTAACAGAGCTTTACCCCTCTTTTTGGAACATGCACTTCTCAGTGTTCCAGAGGAAGCAAACACTAAAAAGCTGACAGTCATCTTCACACATTAATAACTTCTCATTGGCAAATACCTTTACTGTGCTTTCTGGATACCTGCTTTAAATGACAGAGACAATGGGATCTGAATGCTGGTCTAATGTAAAAGATAAAATGTTGTTTTGGGTTTTTTTCCCCAGTTCTATTCAATGTGTTCCATAGCTTGTTAGCAAAAATTGTTTTGAACAGCTGATTACACTGCAGTCTTCCTAAGTCTTAAGGCAGAAATATAACAAAGAATTTCAATATATGAGGTATACATGGCATGACCTCCCATGCTTGAATCAAGGCTAGCTATCCTTGGAATATTTTTTTCCAGATATACTCCTATCACTACTCTTAAAATAGTTTCTAATAAATACCCTGTAAAGGCTATGAGGTTTAGTAGCTCTGTAGTTTATCGATATTTTCAATAGCAAATAAAAAAAAGGACTGAGTATTAGGGAATACCTCCTAAATTAATTTTACCAGGGAAGAAAGTGCATAAATATTTACAGATACAACTGTCATTAAATCAGTATATTAACCACTTTATGCAGTCTAGTTCAACAAATCAATGGACATCTTCACCAGCAATTTGGAACTGACACTCATCTTTTTTGAAGGAAAACAGGGACACTGTTCTTAACACTGCCTTTATTTAGTATGCAGATTACCTTGATGACATTATTCCATTGTGCAGAACACAAAGACAGATTACTAATTATTTGTTGGAGGAAAGCTCTTTTATGTCATATTTTTTTCTGTACAAGCACGTAAGATGATTAAAGACCAATCCTAAGGAGACAGAATAACAGAATCACGGAAATGTTTAGGTTGGAAAATACCTTTGAGATCATCAAGGCCATTCCCTCTTGTCCTAGTATTGTTCCATGGGAGAAGTGAGAGATGTCCACTCAGGACTTTACTGCTCTCTACAACTACCTGAAAGGATGGACACAACTATCTTTTCAGGTAGTTGTAGAGAGCAATAAAGTCTAACTAGCTTCCTTTTCTCAAGAATAAATAACCCCAGCTCCTTTTGCTGATTTTCAGACAAGTGCTCCAGACCTGCCCTGCTCTGGACAGACTCCAGCACCTCAGTGTCTTTCTTGCACTCATGGGGCCAGAACTGGACATAGGACTCAAGATATGGCCTCGCCAGTACACAGTACAGGGAAACAATCACTGCCCTCGTCCTACTGGCCATGCTACTGCTGATACAGGCCAGGATGCCAATGGCATTTTTGGCCACCTGGGCTCAATTCTGGCTCATGTTCAGCTGCTCTCAACCCAGGTCCTTTTCTGCTGGACAACTTTCCAGGCACTCTGCCTCAGCCTGTAGAACTGCCTGGGATTGATGTAAATCAAGGGCAGGACCCGTCACTTGGCCATGTTGAACCTCAGACTATTGGCCTTGGCCCATCGATCCAACCTGTCCAGACATCCCTGCAGAGGCTTCCTGCCCTCCAGCAGATTAACATTCCTGCCCAATCCTCCAGCAGATTAACATTCCTGCCTAATTTGGTATTATCTGTAAAATGATTGCAAGTGCATTTGATCATGTCATCCAGATCATTGACTACTTTATTAAACAGGGCTGGTCTCAGTACTGAGCCCTGGAGAACATCACTTCTTAATAGCTGCCAGCTGAATGTAAGTCCTCCATTCACCACCAAAGTCTGGGTCCGTCCGTCCGTCCGTCCGTCCGTCCGTCCATCCATCCATCCATCCATCCATCTTTTTACCCAGCAAACAGTACACTCATCCCAAGCTATAAGCAGCCAGGATCTCTGGGAGAATGCAACGGGAAACAGTGGCAAAGCCATGACACATGTCCAGGTAGACAACATTCACAGCCTTTTGCTCATCCAGTAAATGGATCACTATGTCATAGGACATTAGGTTAGATAAACAGGAATCTGCCTTTCATAAAGCCATGCAGGTTCAGCTTGATCATGCAGTTCTTCTGTAGACGCCATGCGATGGCACTTCGGATGATCTGCTCCATGGTCTTCCCCAGCACTGAGGTCAAGCTGTCAGACCTTTAGTCCCCCAGATCCTCCTTCTGACCCTTTTATGACCCTTCTTGTACACAGGCTTCACATTTGCAAAACTGCAGTCAACTGGGACATCCCCAGCAATCCAGAGCTTCTGGTAAACCCTTGAAAGCACTTTGTGAACATTTCAGCCAGCTCCCTCACTACCACTGGGTGGATCCCATCTGTCCCCATAGACAAGTGTGTTTCTAAGTGGTGTAGCAGGTCACAGAACACTTCCCCTGGGAGTATGGAAACCTCATTTTGGTCCCTGTTCCTGTATTCCAGCTAAGGCGGATGGAGAAGAGCGGGTCTCTCTTTTAAATACTAAAGCAAAGAACAGATTATGTACCTCAGCCTTTTCCTTATTCTTTGTCACTATATTCTCCTCCACAACCAATAAAGGATTGATATTGTCCTCAATCCTCCTTTTGTTGCTAATGTATTTACAGAAACTTTTTTCTTTTACAGCAATGGCCAGATGAAGTTCTAGTTGGGCTTTGCCCCTTATTGTTTTCTCTCTTCATAACCTCACAACACTCTTGTAGTCCTGAGTTGCCTGCCCTTTTTTTTTTTTTTAAGTTCAGCCAGGCTGATGTTCTTCCCCACCATTTTTTTTTTCCATTATAGAGCATTACACATTAGAGAATGGGATAACTGAATGAAGTTACTAAGTGGCATTTGTAAAACAAACAAAAGGAGTTATTTATTCATTGAGTAAAAAGTCAAGCCACAAAACTGTTTGCCATGGGACATTAAAATTTTACAGAGGACCAAAAAGCAACGAAATTTTTGGAGGAGAAAAAAAAATGGGGGGTGAACAACCACCATTAAAAAAAAATAACATATGCACAAAAATCTCACAAGCCCAAAACAATACAGCTTCAAGTTGATAGGTAAAAAGACAGGATTGCTGATTCTCCTTGGCAAAAGCATCCACATCTCCAAAAGGCAGAGAAGTGTATGTGAGAAATAATGTCAGACCCCTCCAACTGCTAAGCAAACCTTCAAAGAATCTTTTCTTGGACAGGCTGGAGAAAGGAGACTAGAAGTGTGTATGGTCTGAGTCACTCTGGTTGTCATATGCCTCACTGCTAAAGGTTTAAGAAAAAGACAGGAAAAAACCTGGAAACAGTCTGCTCAATTACTTATTTAACATCTATAGACTATGACAATCCCTCAGATGGATTCTAAATAATCTATCTGATTTTTTCAAGATTTTGAACGGGACACTTAAACTTTGAATGTTGTAAAACAACAGGCAAAGCAGAAAGATTTGTTCTATTTTAAAATAGAATAAAATGGCTTTCTATAGATTCACTTTTTTTTTAAAGTCACTTTTTTTTTTAAAGCAGAATTACCAGTTCAGTTTTTTATAAAAATCTCATTAAAGAAATCCATTTTCATTTCAAAATGCATTTTTTGGTCCCACCTGTTTTAACATGTATGTTAAAAATGCAACAAATAACTATCTTTGTGCACTTAATGCAATTTGAAATGAACATGAATTTTAACAGTCCTAAATATAAAATAATTCAGTTTTCATTTTCATGCAAAATTTTAAAAATATTAATTTCATACATGTAAATAATACATATACATATTTGTGCATGTAACTACTTAAAAAATGCATAAATGTACTTATTGTGTTTAGCCATAAATAAATACAAAACTACTACAGTAAAAATATATTTTTTGAAAACCAAATTTACTATAGACACCACCTTTCCTTGGGAACATTAAGAAAAGTAAAAACCTGACAATTAATGTCCATGTAAGTCTAGATGTTTGAATCATGAATAAATGACTGATTCAAGCTGCAGGAATAATTCCACTGATTTTCTGTTACTATCAGGTATACTATGCTTACAGAAATACTCTCAAATAATAATACAATTATAATAATATAAATCAGCTCCTACAGTCTGCATTTCTATACTGTCATTGGCTGCAAATAACAGACACTGATACAACAAAATAACCTTCCATGAAAAAGCAAAAAATCCTGCCCCCACAGACAGCAAGTACCCGTTGACAGAACTTTGTATGTTTTTCTGGCACCTAGTTTCTACTTGCTGAAACTTGAACAGATGTATTCATGGAGCTTTCCTAAAGTTCACAGATCTAGAGCTGAAATTCTGCAGATCTCTCTCTCTGTACTGAAGTCATATGAGGAAGCAAGGTGACTGTGCTTGTGCTTGAATTTTACATCTGATTCCTTCCTGACCTACAGAAGCACAATGAAAAAAACCAAGTTTGTCTGAACAAGATTTAAAACAAGAAAACCAAGCCCCTTTAATTTTGATTTTAGTCAGCATAGACACTTCTCTGATTTTTCTTCAACTAACTACCTGCATCAAAATACCGCCATTTCCTAGGACAAAGATTTCACCTGAAATTCCAAGCTGGGACACACTAATGGAAAAATGGAAATCAGTATCAAAAAACTTGAATTGTTTACCTTCCAAGGGCTGGAGCTGTAGGTTGTATTGACCCTGAATATTCAGAATTCAGTGTTATTTGAAGGGATGACGTTAGAAAGATAATTGAGAAGATACTGAAAGCTTACCATGCAACTGTTAAGTTAAAGCATTCAACATATACAATCAAGTCTTTCAGCACTATGTGTTAAGATGCATTTGTTCACCAGTAACAGAGACACGAAAGAGAACCTCACCAGCTTTAAGCTGCACTCTGGTTTATTTTAATATAAATGCAATTTTAAACCTTTGCAGTTCTTTCTCCAAGATGAGCAGAAATAGAACATGTTAAGTGCTCACACAATCAAGCACTCACTCCTCCCCATCCTTCAGACAACACACAATGTAAACTCTGAGCTCAACTTTCTGAAACTCTTTTTTCTTTTCCGAGATGACAATCTAGAATCTTGCAAGCAATGCATATAGAATAGCATTCTATTTTATCACCTTCTTCTTTTGAAAAGACAAATATTTTCAGGGTAGGACTGGTTCTTCTGTCTCTGAGAAAAGGGTGTCCAGACTGTAGCTATATGAGATGATGATTAACAGTGTTAGTGAAGTGGTATAAAGAAACAGCTTCCTTCCACTAACCCATCTCAGTTCTTTATTTCTTCACCTTTTATCTCACTTTCAGTTTTTCCTCTAACGACAGCTTTAATCTTTCCAACATTTTGCTTCCTTCCCTTTTTAAAAATCCCTCCACTGTTCTTTCTAAATCTTTTCTCCAGTCCTTCAACTACTTTTCTTTGCCTTAATCTATTAATGCAAGTGTTGCATGCATACAGATCATGTAAGATACGTCCATGTAATCATGATTTTCAACTAAGACTTTGAATAGAAGTGGTAGAAAAGTTTAACAAGTGACAAAGTCAAGTGATACTCAAGCCTGTCTCCTCTCTAACTTCAGCACTATCTGCAACATAATCCTCAAAACCAGAGGACAAATACTAGTTTTCATATCTTAGAAACAACTGTTATTCAGAAAGATGAAAGCAAGCGAGTTTTTCAAAGGTACATTTACACTCACAGACACATCACCCCTCTCATCCTGTTCCTCAGTGGTTTCATCAACCATACCTTAACGTACATTATGTCAATAAAATTCTACATATATCATTGATTTTGCCTATTACATGCACGCAATGAAAAAGGAACTTAACAAATGGGGGAAGGGGTGACTGAGAAAGTAATTCTCTTTCCATCCTGAGGAAACTTTAGACAAATTTGCCTTTGATAATCGACTGAACAAGCTGCACTGCAAGCATCAAGGGATGGTGCAGGGATATCTAGCAGGTGCTGCAGTTTATCACAAAACCGTCTAAAATAATTGGAAGTGACAACCAGCACTACCACAAATGATTTATTAGTCTTTCACTCAGCTTTTCAGCTTCCTCAGGGCCAGAATAAATAATTTACCAACTCTGTATCTTCCAATCATTAATTCTTCCCTGTGCATCCAAACTACATTTAACTCTGCTGGGTTCAGTGGAATTAAAAACACAATATGAAGACTTCCCCCCCCCCTCCCCAAGTATAGTATTATCTGACTTTATCTAAAAGTAAAATTGTCAATCACAATTTGTATTGGTGATAGAAGGGATTACAGCTAGCAACTAAAGTTAAGTTACAAAATATCTGCAGAATAAAATGAAAGCTAAACTGATGAGATATCAACAATGAAATGCTCCCAGGGGGTCAGGCGTGTTCTCAAGATATAAAGTACTGATAGTGTCTGAAGATATTGATGAGCATTGTTTTCTTGATCCGTAAACTAACATTAGTTATAGACAAACATCTTACATGTCCGACATGGCATTTGCAGGATGAAAACACTGGATAGGAAACATTAAGAAAATAAATGAAAAAGGAGATGTGTGCAAAATGAAAGGATTAAACATGAACAGAATGATCCTGTAAAAAGGCAATACTTTCTGAAGAAATACACTAAAGATACAAGACTTACTAATGCCCCTGTGTTCATATAAAAAAAAAGAATAAAAAAAAAAAAGTATTGTACAAGGCAGAATTAGAAAACAGGAGTATAAAATGGAATAAAACCAAAGTACATTTTCAGATTTAAAAGAGAATATATAAGGTACCATACTCCTATTAATTATGTAGAGAAAACATAGAGAAAACAAAATCACACCCTAAATCCATTTTTGATGTAAGATAGTCTTCTCGCATTAAATCAGCATCTATGATTAAAACCAAGATCATTTTTGGTACATAATGTATTGCATTGTTAGAGCAGCATCTGTTTGTTGCACAGCAACACATTTTTCAGCTTTAAGAAACTGTACTGACATAGAAGAAACAATCTAGACTTTGAAGATATAAAAATATTTCTACTTCCAAAACCATTTTGTACTAAAGGGGTTAATAGCATTAATGTGCTAATATTCTGCATTCTAAGAGCAGGCTTCAAGCTGTTGGAAATATACAGAAGAATTTCATGGTATTAACAGCTTTTTTTCTGTCCTATGGGACTGAGAACTCGAACTTTTCAGTGCTTATAAGAAAAACTATGTAAAGCTATGAAAGCTAATCAATAGGGCTTTCACCAAGTCATAATACAGTCTGAAATAAAATAAACTGGCCATAACAAAAAATGCCTTACCCTTTTTTTCAACATTAATCTCAATATAGAGAAAAGTACAGTATGAATTACAAGTGCAAAATAGCTGACATAAAAGCAGTTTTCACAGTGCTCTTAACAACACAAAAAATTTTTATAAACAAAGGAAATTTAAGACAATTTGTTTAAAAGCAATTATCCTACATATTTCTCAAATGTCAATTATCCTTTTTAATAAGACTGTAAAATCTGTACTCCAAATTTTATTTTGTAGTAGACTATTCCCTTTCTTCATTTAAAATGAAAAATCTTCTGCAACCAACGATGCACAAGCTGAACTCAACCACCCAAAATTTTCAAGAGAATGACACTGTTATAAGGGCTGAGTAATTTCGACACTATGACAGGGGATGTTCAAAACCAAGCCAAAATATTTTTTCAAATGCAGTACAGTAAATAAAGCAAAAGCTGAAAAACGTAATTAACAGGCTAGGTATTGATATCTATGCTTTCTTCGAACGCTGGGCCAAAAACACCTTCCAAAACCTTAGGTCTCAGCAGATGGAGGGAATGTACTCTGGGAAGCCTACCTAAGACAAAAATACACTTGATCCCAGCATCAAATCACTAAACCAAAAGTCATTTGCCATTGCAGTCAGTTGTCTAGATTCAAAGGAAGCATTTACAGTTGTCAAATTAAAAAATAAAAATTAAAAAAAATTACAAAGTAAGCTGACTGTTCATTATAGAGTACAGACATAGGTACTATAAATGAACAGATCTAGGAAGCAGTTTTGTTGTCTTTTGAAGCCAACTAGTTCTGGCATCTTTCTTGAACAAGTTCAAGGACTTTTGACTTGGAGACAAATGGATTTGGACATCAATTCCTTTCATAAAGAGTCCTGAATCCAAGTACACAATGAAGCTTTATTTCTCTACAGGTCTCTACAGATTCATCAAAAACCAAACAAACCCAAACCAAAAAAGTCCCACCACAAAAATCTGTGGAATCTGTTCATACTCTTAGGCAAAAGTGTTTCAAAGTGACAGCTGGTCACAGAAAATAATAGACTAATCAGAGGTTGAAGTAATTCTGGCAAGAAACAGGACTCAATATTTGATCTTCTTCTGATTAAAATGCAATTATAGCTATTGATATGATCATAGACTCTTGAAATGACCTCTCTCACACAGAAATGATTTAGACTTTCCTCAAAGGTTAAATAAAAAATTGTGTGAGATTAAAAAATTGGGGGGAGAAGGATCCAGCCCAAAAAGGAGAATAAATCAGCCTTAATATATGCAATCTTCACTGAAATCTTTGCTGCCTCTAGAAGCAAACAAAGTGTACAAGAAATTCTCACACACAATTCTCAGCATATAAGAAACTAACTGCATTTCTTCATGCTCCTATCAGTTCTGGGTCTATCTACAGTCAATAACGCCTGCTTTAAAGAAACGTTCCTAAGTGAGTACTGGGAAAATTCATATTTGCATTTATCCCAAAAGAAGTATCATGTTGCCAAATGTCAGTTTTGACTAAACATCCCCACCTAAGGCATAGGTTCACAGATTTCCTCAGTTACTCTTGGTGTGATTTTTCACCTCCATCAATCTAGTTTCCTTTCCTCACTTTTTTTCATCACAACTATTTGTACATTTTGACAAAACCTTGAGGAAGAAGAAAGAAACACTCAGTTTTATCTGTATTTGCCATTCAGTCAATCTGTCATTTCCACTTTATCAAAAGGAAGTGAGGCAGAGAAGGGCCACAGAGTGTATGTGGTGGTGAATTAAGGATTGAACTTGTCATCTCCTGATTCCCACAGCAGCACTTTCTGAGGTATACAAATCAACAGTGCATCCATCATTACCATTTGGCAGAAAGCATAGGTTCAACCTCCAAGATTCTCCAGAGCAGCTTTTCCACCTCAGCAATCATAAACCTACTTCTGTCCACTGCCACAAAAAGTCAAAGGTAATGAAATGTAAGCCAAAGTTTTGTATCCCATTGAGTAAATTTCTGAACAGGAACCTTAAACAACACATTTCCAAGACTGAAACACACAAGAGAGATTTTTATTTAGGAAAATGCTAAGAAGAGGTCTACAATGTCTGTAAAAACCCATGCAAGCTATTAAGTACCTGGTAACTTTTTGACCTAAATCAAGGTTAAAATCCAGTGTCTGGACTATCCCTAGATGTTGAACCAAGCTCTGAGACTTCTAATTAATTGTCAGAAATGTTTCAAACCTGCAGAAGACTCTGGGGAAGAGAAAGCATACACACAACTCAAACCCACAGTTCACTCCCACGTTTCATCAACGGAAGTCAACTACATCGACAGAGAAATACTTGACAAAAAAATTGCGAGAATATCCCCTTTCCCCACTTCTTTTGAAGGAGGATACTTTTGTTTCATTTTTAGTTGTAATATTCAAATCACTCAGCTGGTCAGCCCAGTTAAAACAGCACTGTGCAAAAGTCTAACTTTCAAGTAAAAAAATTCATTATCACAACTCAGACATTCAGGTCCATTCTCCTATAAAGTCCGTTTTTCATTCCATACATAGCAATCATCCTCAACAACTGAAAGAGGTGAAAGAAACTGAGGTAAGATAGGAAGTGACATTACATAGGTGAGTATGACATTAGAGGGACATAGCCAGGCTTGACAGACATGAAGTGTAAGAAGGGAAACCTATAGCAACCACCAAAGTAGAAAAAGGAGGTTTAAGAGAGGATACCATCCGTGAGTACAAGAATCCAAAGCCACAATCACAACACAGGACAAGGGGGTGTTCCGGTTCACCCCCACAAGGATATTGACACGATCAAATACTTTATAGAAAATGCAGTAAACCAATGCAAGCAGTATGGGAAACAAACTGAAAAAATGAGAGAGACCTGTGTGCAATCAAAGAGCTCTGGTCACAATGGGATTACAGCAATGTGGTAGGAGAGCTCCTGATTGGAATGCAGTCATGATGGACTACACACTGCTTAGGAGACACAGGCCAGGAAGGCGCTGTGGGGAAGTTGCCCTCCACGTGAGACAATACTTGGAATGCATTCAGCTCTTTCTTGTGATGGATGATGAATGAGTTGAGAGCTTATGGGTTAAGATAAAAGGGCACACTAGCAGAGGTGACACTGTTGTGGATGTTTGCTACAGGACACTTGATCAAGACAAGGAAGTGAAGGAAGCCTTTTAGAGGCAGCCTCAAAGGTACAGGCCCTGGCTCTTGTGGGGGTCTTAAACTACCCTGAAATGTGCCAGAGAAGCAACACAGTAAATCACTAACGGTCCAGGCAGTTCCTGGGAAAGCACTGATGACAACTGTGTGAGACAGATAGTGGAGGATTCCACAAAGAATGGTGTGCTGGCTGCTCAGCCTTATACTAACATGGAATGCCTTATTGGTGATGGAAAGGTTGGAGCACCCTTAGTTTCACTGACACCAGACCTTGGGAATCTCTGACCCAAGAGACCAGGGTAAAGGAATGTTGGAAGGAAGGCTTTCCATTGGTCAAGGAGGACTGGGGTTAGAGAACACCTAGCTAAATCTGACATCCACATGTCCGATGGTCCTGATGGAATTCATCCAGGAGTGCTGAGAGAGCCAGAGAACACCACAGCTCGGCTCCTTATGGTCATCTCTGAGAGGTCATGGTTATCAAGACAGGTGCCTGAAGGCTGAAAGAAAGCAAATGTCACCCTGGTCTTCAAAATGGGCAAGAAGGAGGACCCAGGGAACTACCAGCCAGTCAGCCTCCCCTCAGTCCCGTAGAAAGTGATGGAGCACCTGATTTGGGAGGCCATCTCTATCCACATGGATGACAAGAAGCTGATCAGGAGTAGTCAGTACGGAATCACTGAAGGTAAGTCATGCTTGACTGACCTGACTGCCCTCTATAGTGAAACAAATACCTGGGTAGATGAGGGGAGAGCAGTGGGTACTGTCAACTTTGACTTTAGCAACGCTTTTGACACTGTTTCTCACAATATCTTCATAGGCAAACTCAGGAAGTGTGGACTGGATGAGTCAACAGTGATGTCAATTGAGAGCTGGCTGAACCAGAGGGAATCAGTGGGACAGGGTCTGTGGACTGGTGCTCCCCAAGGTTCAATACTGGCCCCAGTATTGTTTAACTTATTCATCAGTGCCTTGGATGAAGGGGCAGATGCTTCACCAGCAAGATCACTGATGACACAAAGCTGGGACAAGTAGCCCCAGAGGGCTGTGCAACCCTTCAGAAGGACCTGAACAGGTTGGAGAGATTGGCAGAGAAGAACCTTCTAAAACTCTAAAAAGACAAATGCAGGTTCCTGCACCTGGGGAGGAATAACCCCCCACACCAGCACATGCTGTGGGCCAACCTGCTGGAAAGCAGCTCTGCAGAAGGGGAACTGGGGGTCCTGGTGGACAGCAAGCTGTCCATGAACCATCAGTGTGCCCAAGAAGGCCAAGGGAATCGTGATGTGCATTAGAAAAAGAACTGCCAGCAGAGCAGGGGAGGTGATCCTGCCCCTCTACTCAGCCCTGGTGAGGGACACACCTGGAGGGCTGAGTCCAGTTCTGGGCCCCTCTCAGTTAAAAAAAAGACATGGAGCTCCAGGGGTGGGTCCAGCAGAAGGTGGCAAAGATGACTGTGGGACTGGAGCGTTTGTCTAATAAGGAGAGAACGAGAGAGTTGGGCCTGTTCAGCTTCAAGAAGAGATGACTGAGCGCAGACCTAATTAATATACATATGTATCTGAAGAGAGGGTGTCAAGAGGATGGAGCCAGGCTCTGCTCAGTGGTGCTGAGCAGTAGGACAAAGAGGCAATGGGCAGAAACTGATGCACAGGAAGTTCCACTTGAAAATGAGGAAGAATTTACTGTGTTAGTGACCAGGCGCCAGAACACAGAGGCAGTCCCTCACTGGATATACTCAAGAACCATTTGGATGTGCCATGTGCCCCAGGATGACTGCTTGAGCAGGGAGATTGGACCTGATGACCCACTTTAGTCCCTTCCAGCCTGGCTCATTCTCAGATTTGAGAAAAGAAAGTTTATTATTCAGTAGTAGAAGCAGGCCTCGTTCATGTTGTCCACACATTGGGGGATATCCAGCCCATCTATGAAATAAGGCAGCCGTAAGTATATACCAAAACCACCATATGCTATGATCTTTTCTGCATTCTGCACAAACAAGCACCACACAAACCACTTCATTTTGCTACTTCATACAACAAATAAAAGGCACAGTAATTTTGCAGTGAAAAATCACTCTCTATGTAAAGAAATACCCAGACTTAGGGAGCAACATACTCTCATAATCAGCATAACAAAGGCAGCATGAGAGAAAGCAACTCAACTTCTAATCACGTTTTAGCTAACAGGTTGGTAGACACAACCATATGGAACAAGTAACGCCTCTTATCTGAATGAATGGAATGCACTTCAGCTGTGTGTTTGCTAGTCTTAAATTATTAAGATTATGGGTGCACTATCTACTTTAGAACAATGTAAGAAAACTAGAACATTGCAACTTCCAAAGCTCGAATACGTTCAAACATGAGGTCTCTAACATGTTTTAACTGTTCAATTATAAAAACTTCAGAAAGAAAAAAGATAAATCATTAAAATTCAGCTGTAGTTCTAACAACAGTATACTTTAAAAATATAACTGAAGGTGAAAGACTGAAAAAGACTAAATATCAGAAAATGAAACCTTGCATCACAGGGCTTATAACAATTCTACTATGTGACCCCTTCCTCCTCCAGTCTTCCTTCCATGTATTTAATCATCTGTTAGCAGAAATTTTTGTGGAATTTGCTGTCAAAAAGAAATAGTGAGGATGATCATGTTTTTACAGAAGAAATGTTAATAATGCATGAGGAAATGCAAAATATTTAGTTGCAATTTTCTGAGCTATTTAACAAAATATTCACTAATCTTTTGCTTCATATACAGTATTTGGGTAAAAAATAAATCTCTACCCAAATCCTTTCTGCCTAATCAGATAAATACCTAATATGAATTAAGCAAGTAATTATTCTTTTAACTTACTCCATCTATTCGCCCATTTGAAAAGGCACTAGTTTTTCTTACCTTCACCAGTCTGGGTGGAACAGTCCCTTGGCTAACACTCCCTACCGCTCCCATCACGTTTGCAGGACCTAGACCTCCTTGTGCAGTTTAACCTTGCTAGTATCTATTAAGGGAACAACATAGCATGGATCAAGCAATCCAGTGGTTTTCTGAAGTGTGTGGACCACAAGCTCATGATGCAAATTATTAAGCAGCTGTTGAGGGGAAGACTTTCTTTTGGATCCCATACTTACACACAAGGAAGAAAAGATCAGGGATATAGAAGATGGAGAAAACCTTAGCTGCAGTTACTACAAGATAGTGAAATTCTGCATCCTAAGTTGGAGGTAAAAAAGCAAACAGTGGGATCATAAGCCCAGACTTCAGTAGAAGAGACTCTGACCTGTTCAGGTATCTGCTTGGAAGAATCACATGGCAGATGGTTATAGAGAGAAGGGTCCAGGAAAACTTAATTGTCAGAAATGTCCTCCTTCAACTTCAAGAACAGTACATGCCAAACACCATGAAGATGAGCAAACCAAAAATTTTCTACCAAAATGGTAGAAGACCTGAACGGCTGAACAAGCAGCAGCTGGCAGAAGTCAAACACAAAAACAATGCATACAGGAGATGGTGGAAGGGACCCACAAACTGGGCTGAAGGAATATATCAAGGGGCATAGAGATCACAGCAGGGTCTCAAGGACCTCAGCAAACCAGATGCCACCGCTCTATTCTTCTACTGAGAATAGCACAAAGGAGAATCCATGGAATTACAAGCTGGTGAGCCTCACATCAATCAGTGAAAAGGATTACACCATGTGCCGAGGGCCAAGGATCTTCAGAGCTTTGCAGAAAAGAACCCAAGCATTCTAGTGGGCACCATGCTGAACATGAGCCAAGATGAGTACTCACAGCAAAAGAGGGCAAGATCATTAGGAACTTTTACTAAAAAGTCAAGGGAGATGATTCTTCCTCTTTAGACAGCACTGGTGATATCCTTCAGGAGTGCTCAATACAGTTTTGGGCTCCTCACTAAAAGAAAGACATTGACTTACTGCAGTGTACCCAGTGGAGGGTTCACAAGGTGATTAAGGGTTTGAAGCATATGAAATACAAGCAGATTTTGAGAGAGCTGCAACTGTTCAGCCCATAGTGGAGAATGCTCAGGGGCTTTAATCTATTTCTAGACATTTCTGATAGAAAGGAGTGCAGAAAATTGAACCTAATTCATTTAAGTGGCAACCAGTCAACAGACAAAAGTTAACAGATATAAATACAAGGAAACTAATTTAAAAATATGAAGAGCTTCTTTTACCTATAGGACAACCAAAGACTGGAACAGATTGTCCAGAATAGTTGTGAAGGCTCCACCTTTGCAGACATTCAAAACCCAACCAGACAATCTCCTTAAGTGCCTGCTGTAGCTGACCCTGCACTGAGATGAGATCTTATACTAGATGACCTCTAACAGTCTTCTGACCTAAAATATTATGTGAATCTGTAATTTGATTTATGGGAAAGTGTAAATGGGTTTGCTCAAGTTATTTGTATACAACACTAGTGTTAAAATATATATATGCATTTTCAAATATTGTCATGCACACTATTTTTCTGTTGTTTTTAAGGTTCTGAAAGCATCATATGAATGAAAACACTGTACTTGATAGCATGTCCGTAATTAAATAATTGCAGAAAAGGATTTCTTTGACATCAAAATATATATATATATATATATAATATATATATATATATATATATCTCCACACACATTGACACATATATTGAATCTAACCAGAACATTGACTTTTGAATACAGAGGATTTGTACATTCATTCATGTTTGTACCAGAACAGCAAAAAAACTGGAAAGAAACCCTTTTTAGGGAAAAATTTAAGTAAATGTTGAAAACCAAAGACTTGCAAGAGGGAAGAACTAAAAGAGGTGTATGTGAAAAAAACTGCAAGATAAAATTTGAATTCATGTACACAGGATGTCAACTAAGTCATATAAATTATGCATACATTTTTACCTTAAGACAACTTTGGAACACTGAAGAAACAATGCATCACAGGGAACTTCCTTAAGAAGAGCCCTATCATATTGAGCCAAACAACTTTTTTTTTTTTTTTTTTTTTTTTTTTTCCAAGCAATACAGGCTTTTTTTCTGCATTAGTTCTTCTGGTGTCTTAAGAGTCTTTTACAAAATGTTGTACGCTCTGAAGAAGATCAACAACAGTAGAAATGAGTATATTTGAGTTAAAAGTAGCCAAACACATTATAATTTGCACTCCTGCTGTTGTAAAATACAAAGAGAGAAATTTGAGAGACAGTAAGCGGAAAATACCAGTGCTTTTCCTGAGTCTGGCAGCAGTATTGTTCTCACCATTCCTAAGCACTGGGTCTGAGTATTGCTTCATTACTGCCTCCTACCCCCTTCAAATGTCTTTTTTTCACTCCTTCCTTGAATTAGCATTAATGTAGTAAGATCAGAAAATTAAAAAATATTAAAACTAATATAGCAAAAAAATGCCAGGATGCACAAGCAGCAGACTGCATAAAAGTGGTGAAAACACATGGCTAGGAAAAGGGACTTAGCAAGGCTACCTTCTCCAGTACCTGAAGGGGCTCTCCCAAAGAGTCATCATTATTATGCTTCAGTTTAGACTGCAGAGTAGTATTTATTCAAACAATAACTAACCCAGCTGTCTCAGAACAAAGGTAGCTGAAAAAGCACTTAATATTGATCTGGAAAGATCAAAATGCTCATGTTATGCATGTCATTTGCATTTTCAGTGAAAGCAAAATTTGGTCACTCAGTAGTAGCCAGAGTATACTTTTTAAATTTCACTTGCCCACATAAACTAAAGTTGCCAAAGGAATTTTGATATTGCCAACTGAAAGCAAGGTGCACAATCTCTCCTAGAAGATAAATGTGCGAAGAACCAAGAACTTCTGACTTACTTTAAGATTTGAATGTTTTATAGGGAAAAAAAACCCAAAAAAACACAAGAAAACCACTAATCTTTTTGGGTTCTTTTACTTTAAAAAACATTAGTCTTCCTAAAAGGTTTTCCATAATTTCCATTAGCAACAACTGTGAAAGCAGAGCCACATCTCCTCCAAAATTGCCAACTTACACTTTATTGGTTTGCATTTAGCTATTTAGCAATATTGCCTTCCTGAGGTCAGCTTAATCCCATAATTAACAGTTTTATATCATTAATAGCCCTTTCTTCTCATTTAGAGCATTTTGCCACACAATCTTTTCATACTGTGGGTTCACAGAGCAAAATATCTACCTTTTTGCTTCTGAATTTTTCTGAGCTCTGCTCTGTCCCATGCCACCACCAACACATTCACCTTGATTCTCTCATGCTAAATGACTGTAATGAACTCAGTTCAAGATCAGGATTCTTTGTCCATAAGGACCACTGGTCGGACAAAGAGCTTTCCTTTGGAAAGTAAATTTAATTTACCCTTTTTCTACAATGCTGATATACACCTTTAAGCAAGGTAAAACAGTCCTATAGTCAAGATTATCTAGTAATTTTAAAAAATTGCCGCTTTAAATTTACAGAAAGAAGTCAGAAAAGAAAAAGGGAAAAAGATCTTTCAAAAACAGCTGTAGCCTGTAAAAGAAATTAGCATGAGTGACTGTAGGGAAAATATCAGCAATAGACTTTGAAGAAATCTGGCTTGGGTCACTGAAAAGAAAACAGAGGCAGATGCTAGGCTGCCTAGCCCAGGTCACTGCAGGGAGAACAACAGCTGGTTATGCAAGTCTTGCCCAGGACTCAGAATTGGTGCTTGATTCCGCTGTGCAATTATTCAATACTTCCTTGATGATTTTAGTATAGGAGAAAAACTGAAAACAAGATGGATTTTTTTTTTTTTTTGGTGGAGCTGTAACAAATTGAACCATTTATCAAGTAACAATACTTCTTTTCTGTGTACATCCAACGAAAGAGTTCAAATGTGGACTGGCTACACAGACCTTCCTCTGAAATACAAGTAAGAGTTTTTGAAGTGCTCTAGCAAGTTATCAATATTTTATCAGCTCTCTTAAAAGCTGTTTCATAATAGTGCAGATACTTTCAAGACCATCTATATTCACTCCATATTAACTGTAGTATATTTTAAGACATTTTATTTTCACATTCAAATGGGGGTCAGAAGAGGGAGTGTCCTCTGATCACTGTATTCACAATCACTTTTAGCTGAGAATTAAAAAATTCCTATTTATAACCCACCAAGCAATGCTGAACTCAACATAGGGGAGTTGTTCACCCATCCAAGGATTTTATTAAAATCTCTACCATTGCAATTCCTGGATTATGTTACAGAAAACTGAACTCACATTATAGATACTGGTAAGCAAAAGAGAACTTTTAAAGTGAATTTTTCCATGATTGCCCAGCTCCCCATTTCATGACTCATGCATTCCTTCCAATCATATTATTCATCACTCCTTTTCATGAAGGCAAGAAATTATAAATGATTACCATCTTGATTTGTCTGAGCACAGAAAAAAATATCTTTAGAATCAATGGACAGCTCTACTCAATAGATCAGCTAGTTATTCAAAATATGTTTCACTAAAAATGCAGAATATGCAGATGCACCTGTAGTTTTACAAATTGTTCCAAGAATGTATAGCATGCACATGCATACAATAAAGGCTCTCTCTAAAGAAGAGTCTTAAGAATAGCACTTTTTTTAGGTGATTAAAGAGAAACAAAAGATTTAATTTTGGTTTTGGAGGTTGTTACCAAAATAAATTTCTTAATTCCAAGTAATTCACGTAGTACAGGTATTTATAAAGAAAAGTAGGCATAGCAAGGCAAACAAAACTCTTCAGAAACTGTGAAAGAAAATGTTAAGAAAATGATCTTTGAACCAACTAAAAGAAAGATATTTTAGATACACCAGGGAAGTGTATCTAAGGAGTTTCCTAGCAAAGAAACAGAAACAAACTGTATAGAAAATGAACTGTATAGAACCAGAAAGAAGTAAAAAAGTAAATGGGAAAGTTTAAATCATATGAATTTCATGCTGAAGCTTATTATATTAAAGTTAGGTTTTGTAGTACTAATCTAAAACCTTTTGTATGAAATGTCGGAAGTGAGATAAGCATGTTTAAGTGGGACTGCCCCAGACACCCTGGTTCTTTTAAAATTCTGGTCAACTGAAACATGGTACTAACTACACACATACTTTGACGCACAGAAACATAAGAATCAATTTAAACAACAATCAAGAAAGGGAGAATCAAGAAAGAAAGAAAGAAGCTCTGCACACTTAATATTTTTGCTGGTTTTGTGACTACTGTAAGGGATGTTTTTAATGTTTGCCTATCCTCACAACAGAGTAAGGAATGTTAAATCCAGCTATAACCATACATCAAATTCAAATGCCTGGGATAAAGAAATAGCCTAAAATTAATGTTTACTAAATATAATGCTGTAGAGAATATATTCCTCATCTTGAGTGCTACTATCAGCTTGTCATAAGTTACACTTCAATGTTTACAAGATGAGAATTTCAGCTGAAAGGAAAAAGTCACCACACTAGGCATAGCCTTCTTCACTGAACTCATTGCCTCCTCACTGTATCACTAGTAAGATGTTAGAGGCTCTTTCTGGTAGGCATCTTAATGCATAAGGTAAGATATTATACCTACACATGGCAGGACAAGGTATGCTGGTGGTATTCTACAAGCGTGCTAACTTCATGCAAATAAGGGGAAATTACACTAGAAATACTGATTTTTAGCTTCTCTCAGCACTGGAGCTAGAATGAACAAGACTAAGATATTCTGACTACCACCACACTGCTAGTAAATTGCATCTAACTTAGATGTGTTCGTCAGTATGGACAAACTTGCAAAGTGCTCCTTATCTAGACATCACCAAATTCATTAAAAGATATTTCAATAAGAAACAGATTTAGCAAAACCATTTGATATTTGAGGCTGATAAACTCAACAAACTATGTTTCTCAAGCTGCTAGTCATCTTTTAGGTGCTACCCATTCGCCACAGTTAACATAAGTAAAAAAAAAAACAACCCATCAAATATTGCTTAAAGTTTCTATATTTACTATCATTACTGAAATTTAACTAGTTACTCATGAGGATTTATTTCATCTCCTGCAAAACAGAAGGCACTTCCTCCCCAGGAAATATACCACAATACATGAAAAGTTTATATCAGGTGACTTTATAGATATCCTATAGAAGAAGTGAGAAGGGGAGATACTGTAAAACCAAAAAAATACTGGATTGCAGTTTACACTATGAACATCTGAGAAGCCATGTTTTGCATAAAAATACAAAACAATGATAACAGTGCAAACAGAACAATTTACAATGTGAATGTTTAATCATGCAGACATGCCTTTTAAAGTTCTTTCAGATAAAAAGGAAACATCTTTCATACAGTGAAAACTATGTAAATAAATGCACAAATATTGTTGTAAGTAGGTAGATATTTTGATAACGTAACAGAATAATTCAACTCTGTAGCTGCTTTCAGATGTCCAACACAAAAGACCCTCTGCTCTTAATAACCCACCATTACTACCAACATTAAGCCTGGAAATTCCTACCAACATAGTATTGCTTACTATGGTTATACCATTTCTCTCAAATTCACATCTTCCTATAGCTGCAGCCTCCTTATGAGATCCTTAGTTCAAGCCAGGAACAACTGCTTATTTCTTCTGGACTATGCTGTAGAGTGCAAGCATAGACGAGGCCTGGTAACATCTTGCTGGATGTACCTATTCCCTCTTGCCCACATTCCCTTTCTAGGCAGATTTTTCTGTAAAACATACAGAATTTCTACCGGCTTGAGGCTTCTTGTTTTGTTTGTTTTTTTTAGCCAAGGTCTTACTAAGATCCGTATTTCAAGTGAATTTATATTTTCAATAATGTCTGCAACATCTCTTTTTAAAATATCAGACTTTAATCAATGTCAGCTCTGATCAATCCTACATCCCTTAACAGAGACTTCCAAAATGCCTTGCAAAGCAGTTACCCTATAAAATGAAGCAGAACTTGAATATTCATTTTACAAAGCCAACGCATGTGTTTGGTCACAAATACTGGATTATCTTTCTAGTATTTCCTTCTTTTTAAACTTGTAAAGTTTGATTTGAGAGAGTGCTGATCCCTATTCTCTGAAGCAAGCTAGCATCATTAGGATGACAAAATCAAGTCTTATTGTGGCAAGAAGAAACACCATTTAGTGTCAACAACACATTGCTATTGATTTGAACTCCTCCTTGCCTCACGGGTGAAATAACAAGCTCCTACACACAGACTCTCTAAGCATACCAATAGAGTAAAGAGGCAAGAAAAATACTAAAAATGGCTGTATTAAAGATACAACAGGAAATATGTGAGTCATGAGATGCAAATTCTTTTATCTGTATGAAACAAATTGAAGAAGAGCTTAATATGGCTTCTGCAATTTCTATGGAGTTAGATTAGAACAGAAATATACCTACCAATAACATACCAGATTTAGGCTTCCCAACCAGTATCTCCTAACTGTTCAACACACTGTGAAACAAGTCAGCTTCAGTTCATTATCTAATACTTACTAATCATTTTTCTAAAATGTCGCCCGATTTTAGCATCCTGGTTCACAATTTCAGCAGAAATTATCCTTTAACAATACTGGTAAGATCTCATTAAAGCAGAGCTAAGAAACTGTCAACACAGGTTGACTCTTTTACTATTACTGAACAGACTGTAATTCAGGAAAAAAATTATCTTTTTTTTTTTTGAAAAGATACAAAAAAGAATAAACCCATGGTCATGCAACATCAATATAAATACTACTTTGCACAGTGCTCCACTTTTGGTTGCAATAGAGTTCATTTTCTTTCTCAGTAGCTGGTACAGAGCTGTGTTTTGGATTTAGGATGAGAATAATGTTGGTAACACACTGATGTTTTTGTTGTTATTAAGCAGTACTTAGTCTAAGTCAAAAGACTTTTCATTGTCTATTGCTCTGCCAGTATGGAGGTGCACAAGGAGCTGGGAGGCAGCACAGCTGATCTAAACAGGGCAAAGGAATATCCCATACCACAGAACATTATGGCCAGTATATAAACCGGGGCAACTTGACCAGAAGAGGCAAATCACTACACAAGGACAGACACAAGCTGGGGGACAGTCAGGTGTCTGCAGGTGGTGAGCAATTTCTTTTTAAATTATTTTTCTTGGGTTTTATTCCTCCTCTATGTTTCTCTCTTCTCACTACTATTATTATTTTAATTTATTTCAACTTTTATTTCAAAATCTCATGGGTTTTATCTTTTTTCTATTCTACTCCTCATCTCATCACAGCAGAGAGGGGAGTGAGTGAGGGGCTACAAAATACTTGGTTGCCAGGTGGGTTAACCCATAACACACATCAATAGTTCCTTTTCTATAACTTAAAGCTATGTATTTAAGCAAATCTGCAAACTAAAAAATGTAGTGAGATGAAATATCACTTGTGTTGTCTAACTGCACCCAAAATTTAAGCTAATTTCAAACACTTCTGTAGAATCAATTTAGAATGCCAGAATTCCATAGTCTATCTCTTAAAATAAAAACAAAGTAATATACAAGGCATAAAAAATTACTTCAAGATAACTTCCTTGTTAAAAATACTTAAGTATAGGGAAAAAAAGCTATTTTCATACCACATCCAGAAAATGGATGAGGTGTGAAAGAAATCTCTTGTTTAATGTGACCTTTGGCTGTACTTTCACTTGTCATCATTATGAAGTAGCTACTCTCAGTGCCAACACATAAGCTGCGTTATATTATCCCATAGCAGTAGTAGCACATCTTTCAGGAGTGTTTCATACTTCAAGAAACTGGTGGCAGAATGCACTGACAGCACTTACCTTTGTAGCTGCTTATTATAATAAGACCTATTATAATAGGTCTTATTCAACAATAAGACCTCATTTACAAAAGGAAATAAGAGTGTACTAAATTTCAAAGAGCATATCGCATAAACTAGGATATGTTGAGGAACTCCCTTGGAGTTCTCAGCTTCAGTGAAAACATTCAAATAAGGAGAAATGTAAATTTCAGATTGGAACTCTGCCCCAAATAATAATATTCAGAGCTTTGTTACTGTGCACAGACCAAAAATACTGCATCATTAAGATCTGCAACATACTTGACTTTTCTTAACGCATGTAATTAAGAAAATATTTCTGGAAAGCAAATGAATTTGAAATTCAAGTAAGATTAATAGAAAAAATAAGGCAAATTTACGTTTTATACAATGGTAGCAAGCTGCAGAATAAAAATCAGTAGCTATCATTATCTAAAGCTGTTCATCTAACACCACAGAGAGAAAAACTATTGATACATACTGTACACACATTTTTATCCATGTATATAAATCAAAGGAAACAGCTTCCTTTAAGGCAAGCATATGAAGATACTAAAGCAAGATACAAATTAAATATTCATACATTCAATATTTCAAAATAAGGAATTTGGATATACACATGCATAATTTAAGTTCTATAGTGAAACCTGTCTACAGAGGCCATTTCTACTGTATTTCAACAGCACTGAAACTTGAAATGTACAATGCAGCCTTTCCATGATGTGTTAAAACTTTAAAGTATATAGTAATTCACTTCAAGCACTAAACAGAATAAAGGCCACATTATGCACATGGCACTTCTGCAGAGGAACTGCTGCTTTGCCCTATACATTACAGCTCTGAAACAGGGCTGTCAGTCCTGCAAGGTGGTTTTGGACTGCCCGAGGTACTCGCCGGGAACTGAGGCCAAACAGGCAATTTCAGGAACAAGGTGGCTCACTGGCCCTGAAGAGCCCTTCAGTCAGAATTGTCTCCAAGTCAAATTCTGATCTCAGGCACCAATTTTAAACTCTGTTGAGCTGGTGCTCACCCCTAAAGCCTGAAATTGGCCCATTACACTGCTCTTATACATTCACTCAAGCCTCTATGGAGTAAAGATGATATTTCAGACCTTTTTGATTGGCAGAGGAAAGGAACACAAAACCAGGTTTCACACTATGTTATGCACTAGAAATGATTCTTTGTGATCACAGAACCTGAAAGTAGTTTCCATACAATAACACAGGCATGTTAAAGAGCTTATAATTTCCCTTACTATCCACCTTCTTTCCCTCAACATGTATCTCTTTCTGCATGTGCCTAAAGATAGCACCATTCCTCCCCATGTACTTAAAACCACTTGCCACTGAAAAAGAACTCTTCATATGGACTACTAATGTGAATATTTTATTTTCTTAGTAAAAGCTAAACGTATTAGTTCAAACATCAAAACCATCATTTTAAAAACACCCATTTTACTGGAACAAAAATATATGTTAATTTGAAGAATAATTAAAGAATACTTACTAAGGGGAAATAAAACTACTCTATTTCTACATAGTTTAAAGTAAACATTTATCTTTGCCCTTTAAAGGTCACTCATTTGACCTTGACACACCTATGAAGTCATAGAAGCAAAAGCTAAGTAAGTAGAAAAGTAGTCTTAAGCAATATAAAACTAAACAAAATTAGTATCTACATGGTAAATTACTTCACTGAAAACCATCTATGGATTCTGCAAAGAATATACTTTTGCCTTAGAGCTAGTACTTTAATTTTCAAGAACCAAGGAAAAAAAATCAAAACTAGTCAGTAACAATGCAGCGTCGAAAAGCAATAAACTCAAAATTAAGTTATAAATAATTTAAAGCATGTCATGAAGATGTATTAATAATTCATCAGATAAATAATTTACTAAATAATCAAATAAATAAATAATGAAATACATAAATAAATCAGCAAATAAATAATTCTGCAAAATAACCTAAACAATAAGTCACTAAAACAAATGACAAACCTACAAAACTACAATGATTTTCTAAATTCTGATAGTTTTAAATAAACAAATGTATATAAACTAGATCAATCTTTGGTGTATAGAGAAATATTTTTCATTGCTATTGGTGAATTCCTGATTACACTGCACAAGGATACAATTTTAGATTTTACAAGAGGCAGTTTTTCCCTTGTAAATTATTAACATGATTGCTACAATACATCCTGCTCTGTATTTTACATGTAATCCCTTTATGTAGCTCATTTTTCCCCAAAAAAATGAAAATCTCTTTACAACATTCTTAATTCACATCTTTCTTTTTTTTTTTTTCCTGGGTGTAGTACTTACAAGACTGCAATAGCCTTCTTGGTGGTTCTCTTATTGTCTTCTGCAAACCTTCAGAAGT
Organism: Sitta carolinensis; assembly: GCA_032173965.1. Classification (NCBI taxonomy): domain Eukaryota; kingdom Metazoa; phylum Chordata; class Aves; order Passeriformes; family Sittidae; genus Sitta; species Sitta carolinensis. The sequence continues at coordinate 36,346,602 of CM063284.1, forward strand.
TTTGCTGCAGGGGAAAAACAAGTAGAATAACCTTAATTATTACAGATGGTATCTCATTCATTAGCAGATGACAACATTTTATTTGAAAGCACAAGAAAAGCTGTTTTATAATTCTACAAAGCAACTTAATGTGAAACAACCATTATGGTTTGCAGACTACCGAAAGTTTTTAGAAGTCTTTGGTGGAACGAGTTCAAGCAGACTGAGGCCTGTTTCTTGTATTTAAGCTGACACACAATCTGTGCAAACTGGCACTAATTCAGATGTAAAGACAAACCACGAGAAGGACAAAATACTTGGCTGACATCTAATGTTATCCTTGATTTTGGAAGTTCGTAGTCCTTGAAAGAATACAGTGAGATCATTTAATATCCACTATCTAAGTACATTCACAATTTAATTAGAATACTGCACTCCAAAGCTAACATTGGTACCACAAAGGTCAAAATCCACTCTCCTCCTCAATCAATTTTCAGTCTCCATTTATTTTAATGAATAATATTGACAGTCACCACAGCTTTCTTCAAAGTGGTACTCTGTAAATATAGCAGTTGAAGAAATGTGCCACAAGTGTAATCATGTTATCAACTTTTATCCATTCTGTCAAAAAGGTTTATCTGCTTTCTTCCATAACACACATAACATATAGGAAAGAGCGAGACAGTTTTACAAACCATGCTACTGACACGGATTCTTTATGTCTGTACTGGACTGTAAAAATGAAGGAGTACATCAAACCTGAAGTTATATATTGTATACATGTACAATTTTTTGCTATTTGTTTCAAAGGAAGTCAGTGTGCAGTGTTGTTTCTTCAAGTAATATCTGAAATTGCTGATGGTGCTGCTGTCTTTCAGCATTTAAAAGCATAAAGGATAATTTACTCCTAAAACTACCTGGGCACGTTATATTTAACAAGTCTCAAATTCCCTTTAGGGATTATAGTAAGAAAACACTTTGCTTAATCATAAATTTTATATTTACCTTGGCTAAACACCCTCCTTTGGATAGACTGCCATGTTTTGTCAAGAAAAATCAACACAGTGGAAATGAAGTACTTGTTCTGTTGTGTGGTCATTCAAAAGAGTATGTAGAAGTAATGTAAATGTGCACCAGCGCTGCTGATAATTTCACGCTCTCATACACTCATTTCAATTTGCTTTAAAAAGGACTATTCCTCCTGGCTAAATATAATCATCATGAAAAAGCATACCTCCCCTTTGAGCTAATAACACTGCAAGCCCCAAGACATGACAGTACAAAAACTTCTGTATTTCAAGGAACCTGAAGCACTTTCTTCTCACAGTATGTGTTTCTGAAGTGGGACAAATGAGACTGTTTTTTTATTAAGGTATTCTCATTTAGTGTACAGATTTCTCTTGGTAAATGACAATTCATTCCCATACCACATCTCTGAATCCCATCCAGCTCCATAACAAATCATATATATCCCAAATGCTTCTTTTTAAAAGCAATGGGTCCTTGTAAAAGCACCTATACTTTCATGCATTAAAAGAATTTGAGGATTACTGGGACATACAACAGCTCTGGAGGTTCTGGAGTCAGATCTTCTACAGGCAGAACTATTCTGTAGGCAGAACACAGAGCATTCATGTGCAGCTTTGGAGCCTCTGGTAGCAGTGATTTTTCACCAATGAGTTACAGTAGAGCTAAAACTGTAATTACAGTTACTGACTTTTAAACCCAAATTTTTTTCTTCCTTTTTACTTATTTTTTAACTACTTTCATGGTTAATTTGGGCTTCTAATCTGTGGTTACAGATCTCAGCTCCTCACACAACTACTTCTGTCTAAGCTGGAGGGTCATAATTACCTGCTCAAATAAGACATGTAAATCATTAAAAGAGGGACACAACCAGCCAATAACCTGGGATATTGCCACCTTTCTCCCACTTGCAATCACATGCAAATTCCACCCTACACAAGAGGCAAAGACAGAAACTGAATTTGATTCCCTTCCTCTCTTCTGCCAGCTGGTCCTTTTTCCCCCCAGCCCTCAAACATTGTATACGTGCCTTACATCATGCAGATCATGAGGAAGATTTGTCAACAGAAGAGTAAAGAAGAAGGCACTGATGTTCAGGTGTACTTCACAGAGAAGAACAGCATAAAACAAGTAATCATGTGCATTCTCTACTCTGCCCAATCTGGGAAGCTGTTCTGCAACAGGGAGTCTCCCTTGCTGGCACTCAATTTAATTTGGGTGATAATTCAAGGGGCTGGATTGTGCCCCACACAGAAGAATAAATTTCAAATATTTACAATGGCAAAATTATCAATCTGTCTCACAGTAAAAGGACTGAGCAACAAAGTTATTTCATTCTCCACCTTTTGATATTGACATTACCAGAAAGTTTCTTAGTTTGAAGGTACAAATTAGACCAAAAGAAACCACTTACTGCTGCTTCCTTCCTTTGGGAACTCATGAATATAGGAAACAGGAAAATTTTAGAAAGAGATGGCCATGTAGTATCAAAATCTAGGATTATTTTTTAATACTCAGGAGTAAACACAGGGAGAAAGAGAAAGGCTGGACAGACCTGCCTAACCAGATTATAGTTAATATAAGATAATGACCACTATATTTTGACACACTTTTCAAGGATTCCTGGAATTGCTATACAGTTACATAAAATATTTTGCATTATCAATGAAAAAAATAAATAGCTGCAATCGTTTATTATATTTAGGAACTTAAATAATGCATAAATATTTCAAGACTAGAAGGTTCAATCTTGTTCCACAATTTCCTCCCTCCATTTATTACAACTGATCAATTAAATTAAAGACTGTTCGGTCCACTTCACATAGAAAGATACTTTTTTTAAGCAGTACAGTACATGCAAATTTTAAATGTAACTAAATTTTTTAATCATAAAAAGAAGTGTTTTTTTATACATATTGATAAGTCTAACTAGAAACTGTAAAAGTAAACAAGTCTGACAAGGTTACAGAATGATTTTGAGTATGTTCTTGGTAAAAACTTTGAGTATTTCTGAATAACTTTTTAACCAGCTTCTTCCAATTGTCTCTAAGGTAAAAATCAATTCTACAATATTGAAACATAGCAGAATGTTAAATCCCAAACTAGTGAACCAATTCCTATCAACACCAGACATATCTCATTTGCCTGTTATGACCCACATTGCCTAGTTGAGTTTTAGATAAAAACAAGCAGATTACCAGCAAAGGTTTATCTCAAATTCCCACATGTACAGCATGCCACATTAAATATATGCAAATCAACCTTTTTCTCCTCATAGTTTCTTTGAGCTGACAACTCATATGACCTGAAGCCATGGTTAACGATTACAATTATTTGACTTTCATATTTATACAATCAGTCATCAGATATGCATGTTAATTGATTTTAACAGATAGTTTTGTATTCTAATGATCAACAGTAAGTGTACATTTTACCAACTTCTTGATTTATAAGAAAATAAAACTTACAACACTTTTCACAATTAACCCTTCATTGTATTGATCTGCAGTATTCAATGGGAACTTCTCAATAATACGTTAACCTGGAAGTACTCCAAACTAAGAAATCTTAATTTTGGCAGCAAAATTTCATTTTCCAATTACAGACATTCTTCTATTGTGTTTAAAATTTATTTAAACAATGCACTGTCAATTTATTAGAACTGATGAAAGATAATTTGTACTTAAATGAACTGTGCAAACAAGTAGTTTGCAGTTATTTAATACTCACATTTTGTCACTTAAAAGTTAATTTTTCTTTTTCAAAGAACCTTAGTCATGCACTCCTGGATTTTAATAAGCCCCTAGATGTCATATATATCCGACAGAGTACAACACTACATTTAAGATCTTTATTTTTCAAATAATATGCTTAAGGCCGAAGGGTTCCTCTATTGTCATCACTAAATATATTAACTGAACTCTTTTGTTTGCTTGTTTTGTTTTTTTTTTAACATGGCTGAAAATTTATTCTTTGCAATTAAATTTTTTATTTTGGATGCCCTATTTCTGGAAGCAAAAAACAAGAAATTACAAATTGCACACATTTGCAAGTGAAGAACTGACTATCTTCTAAGATTATACAATGTGCAATCATTACCTTCCACAATTAATGTTTTTTGTTCTTTAAGTCTATTCATATAGAAGAGTGGATATTGCATCTTACTCTCAAAAAGATCAGATCATGCCTTGTTCTATAGAAGGGCTCTCCCAATTTAGGCCTTAATTGCTGTTGTACTATTTGATCATGCACCAATTTTGGTAAGGCAAGAGCTGCTGGATCCCTTTCTCAGCATATTTTAATACCAATATAGGTATTTTAATTTCTGCAAAATGCAGAATTTTTATATTTTCTTTAAATAACTGAATAAGGTGCAGAGGCTATTCAGCTTTTATTCAGGTGAGCTTTGTACACTTCAAGTTCAGATACTATTCTCTTTTTGTCTGGTAGCTCAAATTAATTTCAAGTGAAATTTATCCACTACGAGATTCTGAGACATTCTCCACAACAAAGAGACACTAGCACACTCATGTAGATACACATTGCTTATTCAGATTCTTGTAATGGACCAGGACAGAAGAAACCCAAAGTCACATTGCACAACCATGAATAAGTTGTTATTCATGGCATTATCCTAAAACACTCTTTAATGGACTTCTCTGATTTTCAAAAGGTCTTGACTTTACACTGAACATCATGAGAAAGTTAGTGAATATATGATGGGGGGATTCTGTTGCTTACTTAATACCCGTTTTCCTTAAACTAAGGTCTGGCAACATGAAAAATACCGATAAGGCAAATAAATTCTCTTCAATCTTTCCGTTACTGGGAAACAACTTCTTGGCCTTCAACAGATCTTGATTTAATTATGAACATAACAAGAAAGTCTGCAGGTCTGCAGAAAGAGGAAATACATTCTACTATAATCACTAACCCCATTTGAACACCACAGACATAAGTGCAGAAAGACATTTGTTTCTTTTCTACAGTTCAGTGCTATGCGCTAATCACCTCGAAGACTGACTGTAAGGTTTATACTTTGATAGCTGAGGCAGACTTTAAGATAAATGGAAAGATGAAGTAAATATCCTATACTTATATGTGAAACTCCAATATAAACAGCCAAAAGAAAATAGTGGGAAATATAAGACAAATACACTAATAAAATCTACATATATATTTTACAGGTAAATATCTAATAAACTTAGAAAACAGATATAATTCCTAGTTTCTAAAAATGTTTTCTATCCCCACTTTTCTATGAACTTGACAGTTAAAAATTACAAACCTGGTCATGTCAGCTATGAAGAATAACAAGTAAAATTCAACAACTGCATTACATATGGGATGAATGAACCAAAAAAGTCCTAATATGACTCATAAATATGGTGCATTCATTTACATCACAGTAAATGTGTTTACACCAAGCTGTCAATCAGTCACTAGTGGGGTTCTACAGGGCTCCATTTTAGGCCAGTGCTCTTCAGGATATTTGGATGCAGGACTCAAAGATATACTAAGTTTGTTGACAACACTAAACTGGGAGGAGTTGCTGACTCCTTCCATGGCAGAGAGGCCTTGCAGAACCATCTTAGTAAATTAAAGGGCTTGGCAATCACCAGCTGTATGACAATTTACAAGGGCAAATGTTGGATTCTGCAGGTGGACAGGGAAACCCTGGATGTATGGACAGACAGAAATGAATATGAATCAGCAGTGTCCTGGCAGCCAGGAGGGTCAGTTGTGTCCTGGGGTACGTCAGGCCAGGCAAGGGTGAGGACTGTCCTGCTCTGCTCTGCTCTGGGGTGGCCTCACCTTTAATACTGTGGGCAGTTTTAATACTGTGGGCACCGCGATAGAAGAAATATATAGAACTAACACAGAAAACAGAGGGCTACAAGGAGGATGCAGGGTCTCAAGGGGAAGACATACATAGAGTGGCTGAGGTCACTTGGTTTGTTCAGTCCGGAGGGGACCGAGAGGACCCCTGCAGTTACAACTTCCTTGTGAGGGGAAGTTGAGAAGCAAGCTCTCTTCTCTCTGGCGACCAGTGACAGGACCCAAGGGAATGGCCTGGAGTTGAGTCAGGGGACATTTAGATTGGATATTTGAAAAAGGTTCTTTTTCAAATATCACCCCCAGAGGGTGGCTGGGCTCTGGAACAGCTCCCCAGGGAAGCACGTTAAGACAGCATTAAGCCTGGCAGAGTTAAAGAAGCATTTGGACAATGCTCCCAGGTGCATGGTGTGACTCTTGGGGTTGTCCTGTGCAGGGCTAGGAGTTGGACTTGATGACCCCTGTGGGTCCCTTCCAGCTCAGGATATTCTTTGATTCTATGATTCATTTAAGTTAGAATTTATATAAACATTTTCACAAGATGCCTGGACCTAGATTAAAGTAGAAACAAAAGAAAATACTACTCACTATTTTTAAACAGTCTGTTAATTGCTCATCTAGAAGACTGATGATTAGAAGTAGCATATGATTAACAATACTCATTGTATTTACTAAAAACTGAGAGGAAACAAAGTGGAAAGCAATTGGTGATACTTTCTGATGACAACTTTTATATGAAGAATTTCGACTACAATAAATTCCACAGTTAAAGGTTAAATTAAGACTACGTGTAGAAAGAAGACCAATAAAACACATTCTGGCAAACAAGAAAACAGCATCAAAAATGTCCAGTTGTAAGACAAACATGAGTTTGTCCAGAGACTTTGGATCACATATTGAGGGGATTGTGACAGTGACACCTGAGTGAAAAAATCCCCAAGTTCACTATGAATGGCTTAGTATCAAACAGTCTATGCAAAATATAAGCCACAAATAAGAGGATGAATTCATGAAATATAGAAAACCACTTATTATACTGCCCCTGTTGCACAGTAATGAGTCCTCTGGCACTATTTCACACAGAAGAAATAATTATGGAAATGGGTATATTGAATACAACTAGGTAGCTAAGTTTAGTTACCTGTATCCACAGGTGATGATGGATGATCAGATATGATCAGAAATCATCAGGGATAAGTGTCTTCCATTGTCCTTGATGTAGAATACATAGTCTTTAGGATGTTCTGTTAACTTCATACCAATAACATTTAACTACTTTGCAACTCACTGTATAACCTCAACAAATTAAAAATGTATTACCAATTAGCTGGATCAGTTCTGTACAGTCATATGAACTCCAGCAAAGGTACATGGCATGGAAGGAAAAATACCAAAAAATGGGAACAGAAGGAGGACAAAACAAAATGACGATCATTTTGATGACAAATTTATCTACGTCCACACACAGGTTATCTAGATGTGATAAAAATCACACTCATAAAAATTCCAAGTGTCAATCGTGAAACAGAAAATGTTATACCACCTCTGAGATGATGCATTTCTACAAATACTTGCCCTCCCAAATGCCACTCTATTTTATCATGGTGACTGAATTTCAGCAGAGTTGATAACATTAAGAAATAGATTAATAAGAATGACATTAGTTTGCTTGCATAAAACCAGCCCACTACTTGGATGCTGCTTGTCTGTAACAGAGGCACATGAATACTGTGGAAGTGGCCAAATTCCTCTTCTGACATGAAGACTTCTTTTGAGAGTCCCAGTATCACCAGGAGAACTATGCCTTGTGGCATCCAAATGGACAAAACATAGAAACCCCACTGCTAAGAAAAATGAAAGGCTGCACAGTTTCTCTTTGAACAAGTAACTATTTTACACAGAATCATCAAGTTACTGAATGCAAACCACAGCAGAAAACTGCTGCGAATTTCAATCCTGTTAGTGGGTACATGAATTTAGGGAAGAGGATGTAAGTATCATCACTGTAGGGCAAAATTGCTGGGTTTTATTTTAAACATGCTTAAACTCAATGTTTTAACTTAAACATTAAGAGTGATTTTAGTCTGTAAGTTTTACATCTCTTGCCACCTGAAACTGGCGATCCAAATGTCTATAATAGCGCATTTGAAATGCTGAGTTATATTAATCTCATACTAACTATAGCAGTTCAATTTCAACAAATTTCTCAGGGTTTTTGCATATTGCTGAATAAATGACTCTGGAATTAGCTTACTTTTCTTGGAGGCATTATATGAGATTATTTCTTAGTCTCCTCCTCTTTGATTTAGTACACATCTTCAGATAATTTATTAATGTTTTGGATATCTCATTCATCATCTATTATTACTAGTGTCATAAATTAGAGGAATGGAACAAAGCACTGGACTATACACTTTTTCTACATTCATCAATAAAACAGCTACCTCTGTTAGGAAACACTCTGTAAAGTAGTTGGTTTATCCACTAAGATGAGAACAGCAGTAGTTTTTTAACTCAAATCCCAAACCAGATTAGATTTACAGAATAAGAGGCTATAAATGAAATAAAAATCAGGGCTTCACTTTAAAATATAAAAGGGTAGAATACAAATAGCTGGTCTGCAAAACACAAAAGCAAATGTCACACATCGCTATGTCTTCTAAAATACTCAGATGAATTAGAAGGCTGATTAATGCCAGTTTTACCTAGAAAAATGGATTAATTCTTAAAAATGCTATAATTTTGTCAGCATACTATAAAACAGTAAAGAGAAGGAAAGATTCAACCAACAAAAATTTAAATGTCAATATTTAAATCAGTGGTAATATTGCTCAAGAAGACAAGTTGCCTGAACTGGTGGTAAGTAGAAAAAATGAAATCCCTTGCCTCTTAGTTTTTGTTTTTTCTTTCTTTTTAGATTTTTTTTCCAATCTAAACACAAAGGACATTGGAAAATACAATTGTGAAAATTTCATAATATTTTCAAGATAATGAATATTAGTGGGAATCCTATAGGTAATAAATTACATAGCAGTACACTATTCATGAAATACTTGAAAAGAGACAATTATCATTTTCATTAAAACATTAACTACTGACTTTAAAAGGTCATTATGTATGCATTAAATGACATATTTGAATTAAATCTGAATATCCATAAACCAGTTTTTGTTGTTTTATGTAGAGACTACTGATATATTTTGTACACATTCACTATTTACATCCCTTTAACTAAATCTCTCATTAAGACAAATTAGTATTTTGCATGATGCAACAATACTGCATTCACCTCTTTTCTAACTGTTTGCTGAAAATATTTAAGCCACGGTTAGGACTTCATCAATGGAATGAGAGACGGAATTTAAGTTCTTATAATATAGAGGAAAAGAACTCCAAATGTTAGATTGGAACTGGATAAAATGCTTCCAATAGCAACTGTGTACCTAATGTCTACAGGGGAATAAATTCTTTCATCTTTAGGCACTACAGATTAGATATTTTAGGCTCCAGTATGACCAGAAAACAACAAAGTAAGTTTCTAACTAAATTTTCTTATTGTGCCACCTCTAATTCAGGACTATTATTATTTTCTTTATAGAACCTCCATTACCTATAGCAACAGATGATTAATAAAACATATTTGTATGAATGTCTCTTAAAGATAATTCAACTCAGCACAGTTAACACTCTCCTACAGCTACAACTAACAGTGGAACAGAAAATTAACTATATGAGCTGCACCATTTTTTAGTGTCCAGTTTGATCAGTTTGGCAATGATAGGACCGCTTATTCAATCTATAAAGGCAGCTTGCAACCAAAAAGAACTTTATCATTACATGACAGAAAGAAGTAGTACCCTCTTTGTACTAAGCTGCACTTGGCTTGAGGACTTAAATAAAGGGAGAAGCCAATCCCTTCTCGGATTGAGAGCAACCATTTGCACTCACTTCAGATAAAAATACACTGTCAGGGAAATGGTAAAAGTTAAACTTCCCTCTCACAATTACTATATTCACCCATTAGTAGGTCCCCTGAACTCCATTTTCAGTCTTTGTGAATTTCTAACTTCTACAGTGGGAAACTTAATTAGACAAGAGACTATAAGCAAGTCATACTCAAATGTCCAGCAGTGATCCAGGAGTAATAGGGACAAGATAATTCTCTGGTGAAAAAGGACTTCATTGAACCTGGTCTCCCATGACCAGTGGAATTGCTCTAGCAACTGAGGAAGTAGTCAAAAAAAAAGGGAAGTGTTGGCAATGGCAACATTCCCTCATACAAGAGTTTCCTCGACTTACTGTCTTCAGAATATTTGAGATATTTTCCCTTCCTGTCTTTTTGTTCACTGAGTGAAATTAACATGGTTAATTTACTTCAGACCAACTTCAATATATTAACCTTGGGATACATGGAAGAAGGTTTTTCTTTTCCTCATCCCAAAGAGATTATTGCTTCCTTATCTAAAACTTTACGACATAATCCCATTGAAGGATAACTACATTATTTTCCAGATAAATAGGCAGGTAGCCTGTTTTATAGTCACAATTTCACTTGCTGGTGATAGATTTCAACATTAATTAATGACTGTATAAAAGTACGGAAAAATCATGGAAAGAATGCTTCAGCTCATCCTAGATGGAATGTGGAGTACGAAACTAAAATTTCTTTAAATAATTATGCCAACATACCTTTCCTTTAACACTTGCTACCTAATTGTCATAACCTTCAGGTCTGCTGAAAATATCATCAATGAAGAATTAGTTAAATGCTAAACAGACAGCAACCAACCACCAAGAAGTAAACAAAAACAGCATTTCTTTGGCTAGAACACAGAATAAAATAACTTTAATGGAATCTTGAATTAAATAGTTTTCTCTTTTTAGATTTATTTTTATTGTAGGTTCTGCAAGACACAAAGTTCTGTCTTCTTTTTAACATCAAATATCCAGAAGACTTCAGATATTTATATACCTGCTAGATAGGATCAGTACTTGTAAATGTTGACTCAACGTGATTTTAAGGGACATCACTGTTACATTCTCTAAATAGAGAAATTACATAGAATTTAAACCTTTGCTTCTCAGCAACACCATATCCTCTAAATTGTATTAGTACAATTCTCAGACATACTTTTAAGCCCCATATATTAGAACATTCATTCATGTAGTTGATCAGATGCACATGTGGTCCTGCAATTATCTGACACATTTATTACTGGGAAAAAAGGCCAAGCGGGACACTTGAAATCCTGTCACCACAAAGTAGTGGTTAAATGCAAGAGGAAAACTGGGAAGATCATATTCTGAAGCAAGCAGGCAGGTAGAAGTAGAGGGCCAAAGCCAACAATACCGGGACCAAAGACAAACCCCTCCACAGGGGGCTGTGAAACTAATTTCCTCAACTCAATTATCACCACTAGTAAAGAAGTTTACTACAGCTACATGATTTAACAACTGTTAAACCAGGACTGCTAAATTCAGAATCCACTAAAAACATACTACAAATTGTCGCAAAGAAATAGGGCTTGTTTACTCCTCATTACCGCGTCAGTGAGTCAAAGAGTTGATTTTAAACAACAAAAGCCTGACAGACGAAAATGCCGCCAGCTCTGTCAGACTCCTGGAAGAGAAAGTCAAGGCTCAAATGATTGCGTTGATCTTTGACTGAAACTGTAAAACAAGTCAGTTTCTTCAAAGCCAAACATAACACTGAAGCCAACAATAAAGAATGCTACAGTTTTTTCCACACAATGTATTTTTTGATGTCATGAGCTCTGGAAGTTTTTAATCACACTAAGAAAACATTAGCAAGGCAAATGTATATGACCCAGGCCCATAAGCAACCACAGGACTGGTTTACCCGACCAAACTTATTTTTTCTTCCCTCACCTAAATTCCAGTATCAATACTTCTTAATAATAGATACTCTCAATTTTTTAAATCAGCTTTTAACCCACGTTTTCTTTAACTATCTAAATCTGAATAATAATTCATATTTGTACACTGACTAAATTCCAGAGTATCTGTATTTTATTAGTCACATGGAAACTGGAGCGCTACCCACAAGACTTCAAGACAAAACACTTCATAGACACAGATCAGAATGAAAAATTCATCCAATTTAAATACTAACAGCCTTAAGACACATGATTTTATGCTTTATTTTAAATAAAGGTAATTGAAAATACTGTGTTTACTGTACAGAAGCGATTCTTAGTTATCATTCCTGAACTCCTGATTCTCAGTATAACCACCTACATCATACACAAGTCTCCTTCCTTTTTTAGTAAGTCTACATTCACTAAATCCCTCTCAATGTATGTTCCCGTGTAATTTTAAAGCATATTTATTAAGATTTCTGCTGCTACTCATTAAAAATTAGATTCATCAATGTTTGCTTTTTAATTTTAGAAAAAAAATTTATTTGAAGTAAAATTTTAACCCATACAAAGAAAACTAATTTTTACATACTGCAGACATCATAATCCCCAAGAAGAGTAACAGCAGAAATTAAGTTAATGACTGGAATCAGAGCCAGAAACGCTGGACAAACAATAGTTCAATTTAACCGACTGTTCCACAATCTCTTCTTCCCACCTTTCACCTCTAGTAAATTTATCTTGATTGTAACTATACTGGTCAGTTCAACTTTGTTTATCTGAAAGTCTTTCCACCACTGACATCAACAGTGAAGTCACTCAGGACTTACAAATACAAATCAATTTTGTCTTCCTGGAACAAATCTTAAGCATCCAGAAGCTCAGGACCCCAATATTTGACTTCAGGACTAAGTGCTTAATAGGCATCTGGAAAGTAATGAATTACTTCACTTAGCTGTACCAGCACTTTATTATCCATTTTATGTAAGAACTCATAATGATAACAAGTGTATTGCTTGGCATGGAGCAAAACCATGCAGGCAACCAACAGATATTTCCTCTGACCCATCAGATCAATTAATTTTGGTAACAGAGACAAATGCCTTCGGAACAGCAGAGCAAGAAAACAGAATTCCTCTAAAATTATAGAAACAGAAAATATATACTGTGAAGAAGTGAAAAAGGTTTTAAAAATAATTCACTGAAGTAATTCTCTGTACCAGTAAAGTGGTTTTCAGTAACATACAGCATGCTACACAATACTTTATAGTAAAATAATTTCATGACATCATATGCTCACCTGAAAAAGATGGCATAGGCTACCTATCCAGAATTCTTGCCATTACAAACATTTCATTTTAACAGAACAGAATTGTTTAGGTTGGAAAAGACCTTTAAGATCATCAAATCCAAGCATTAACACTGCCAAGCCTACCACATTCCCAAGTGCCACATCCATGCATTTTTTAAATACCTCCAGGGATGGTGACCAACCATTTCCCTGGGGAGCCTATTTCAATGCTTGACAAACCTTTTTGTGAAGAATTTTTTCCTAATACCTAATCTCAACTTTTCCCAGCACAAGTTGAGGGTGTCTCCTCTTGTCCCGTCACTTGTTACCTGGAGAAGAGACTATCCCCCACCTGCACACGACCTCCTTTCAGGTCACTGTAGAGAGCAATAGTGTCTCCCCTGAGTCTCCTTTTCTAGAGGCTAAACAACCCCAGCTCCCTCAGCCACTCCTCATGCACTCCAGACCCTCCACCAGCTTCACTGTCTTTCTCTGGACTTACTTCAGAACCCAATGTGTTTCTTGTACACAGGATTTGAGGCATGGCCTCACCAGTGCCAAGTACCGGGGGACAATTACATCCCTCGTCCTACTGGCCAAACTATTGCTGATACAGGCCAGGATGCCAATGGCCTTTTTGGCCACTTGGGCTCGCTCATGTTCAGCAGCTGTCAACCAGCACCCAAGTCCTTTTCCTCCAGGAAGCTTTCCAGCTACTCTGCCCCAGACTGTAGAACTGCCTGGGGTTGTTTTGGCTGAAGTGCAGGACCTGGCACTTGGCCTTGTTGAACTTCTCTCAAATGGCCTCAGCTCATCAATCCAACCTGTCCAAATCCCTCTGTGGAGGCTTCCTACCCCTCCAGCAGATCAACACTCCTGCCGAACATGGCATCAGCTGCAAACTTACTGAGGGTGCACCCAATCCCCTCATCCATACCCTGGATAAAGATATTAAACAGGATTTGTCCCACTACTGAACTCTGGGGACACCACTGTGATCAGCTGAATGTAACTCCATCCACCACCACTCTCTGGACCTGGCCAGCCAGCCCATTTTTACCCAGTGAATCATCTGCCCATCCAAGCCATGAGTAGCCAGTTTTCCAAAAGGATGCTGTGAGAAACAATGGCAAAGACCTGAAGTCTAGGTAGACAACATCCACAACCTTTCCCTTATCCACTAAGTAGGTTACCTTGTCATAAAGAGAGATCAAGTTGGTCAAACAGGACTTGCCTTTTCATAAATCCATGCTGTCTGGGTCTGATCATGAGGTTGCCCCATACATGCCATGTGATGGCATTCAAGATGAATGCCTTAAATTTACACCTTTTAACCTTAAATTTGCACCTACAATGCAAACAACACCTACTATAAAAAGAAAATAGCTTACCTAATGAGACCAGTTAAAATCCAAAATCTAAACACAACGCCAAGTCAGCCATAAACAACAGGAATAATGCCCATGTAATTTTTATATCTTGTATTTACCAATCTTCTGTACTTTTAATAATGTAAAATACATAAACTTTGAAAATGTAATGCAAAGTTAACATTTTTTATTATAAGGGATTATCTTCAGGGTCAAATGAGTTATACTCTTGAATACAAATTTCACATGATCTTAAAAAGAAAAAAATAAATCTCCTGCATCTTTACTAGTCACATGACAGATGATGTGAAGCTTACATCATTCAAGGATTATCAAGATTGCTGTGTGTTTAATTACTTGGTGGTAACCAAAGCCCTAGTTGGTAATCAAAGCCCTAGTTATTAATTCATCCTCCTTTACTCCACATGCTGAACTAGAGACTCCTTGAATAAAAATTCCCACTTCACTGACTATAACCTTGATCGAGTGACTAAGATGCAGAAATAAAACTAAGATACAAAAATCTTAATAAAGGCAGGTCGAATTTACTTCTGCGTATTTCAAAACTTTGTTGTGCTCTCATAGGTCAAATCTAAGAATGGACCATTTCATTAGCTGTAATACAGCTGCCATAACATTGTCTTTATCCACAAATCAGTCACTGAAGTTAGCAATGCCTAAACAAGCATTTTAGTTTAGAACCATAGAATATCCTGAGCTGGAAGGGAACCACATGGATCACTGAGTCCAACTCCTGGCTCTGCACAGGACACACCAAGAATCACACAATGAGCTGTCCAAACACTTCTTGAATGCTGTCAGGCTTGGTGCTGTGACTTCCCTGGGGAGCTGTTCCAGTGCTCAACCACCTTCTGGGGGAAGAACCTTTCCCTGATAATAAATGCAGTCCAACTACAGGACTGTAGGAAATTCCTGATGACCTATGGCAGCAGTACCAGCGTAGGTAAAAAAAAGCCCACGTGGTGAACAGAACAGTCCCTCTTGCCTTTTTTTTCCCATGTATGTACATTCCGATGCTGTTTAGGAATGGCAGAAGCTTTCTGGCCTGAATGCTCCAGACACCTTCTTAAGATCAAAATTCATAGAAAGCAAAGAGATAATTTGCTTATAATAGTATGCATATAGATAAGGTTTACGTATCTGATCTAGAATTCTAAAATGCTTATATGTATGCACAGAACCTCTTATACTGACTAAATATTGAAAATCTCCTAGCACCTACTATGACTTTATGAAAGAGATGTAAATGAAAAAATAAACAACTTTTTTTTTAGTTCTCTAGTGAATTAAAAGAACAGGCGGTACTTGAAGCACATTTCATGAGCTGTCATAAACAAGAAAGATTGACTGACGTAAGACCCATCACAGCTGAATGGTCAAATATGCATAAGTACATGTATGACTATTTCAATTAATGAATGAAAAACTTAGTCAGTAACACATTACTAACTGGCCTAATATCAGCCTTATTGAACATTAAAAAGTGTGACAATCAGGTGTATAATAAAAAAATCAAAGTAAAAAAGAACCCAGTTTTGGTGAGAAAACATCAAGAGATCCTACAAAAAAGTGAAGGTGGTTGTTCCATTGTGCATAGTCAATAGACTGGGACTAAATTCAGATGTATCTATTCCAGCCTAGCACAGTATCGGGGTTTATTTGCTTATATTTAGTGACAGACATTTCCTTTTAGATTTCCTGCCAAATGTCATTTCGTGGGATCACAACATGTACAATGGGGCAGACACCAAGGAGCCTCTCATGGTTACAACCAACTTGTCCTATTTCTGAAGAAAAGCATTTAAAATTAAGGTTCAAATGGACAGAGGGAAACAAAAATTCAGCTTTAACCTTGCCTTATCATTGTCATTCTCTCTAGACCTAAAGACATTCCACCACCAAGATGCAGCTGTATCACTAATAAGGGGCAGCTAACTCAACTCAATGTCAGACCTTTTCAGTTTGAGAGGACACAAAGCAATTCTCCTCAAGAAACCAGGTCAGCTTAGGACACAGGAAGTTTGCAGATTTGTTTACTTTTTTCTTTTATCACAGTATTAATAAAATAACTAGTCTTTCAAGGACTGTTTTAATTTATACATGCCCATGGGTGCAGTAGTGCCTAGCCCAGTTTGGGGCAGTCAGATGATCTGTGACCAGCTGTCATAGACAACAGAGGTTACAGCAGGGTGTTGAACTTTAAGCTCTCGCTCTAAGACAGTCCACTTCAGAAACACTGAAGAAGTCACTGGATGGCACAGCTAAAGCTCTGAAAGGAAGATACAAAAGCAAATGTCCAACATGGAAGAGAATCTTTCTCTCACTGATGCAAGATGACACATACCATTCAGATTTTTTTCATTTGTTTACCTGTACAGGCAATTAGAAAGTCTACTTGCATTTCATTTTCACTTCACTGCTGTCTTTTACCTGTGACTTCAAGTCACTGTATAACAACGGTGGCAGGGACTTTGAGAGGAATTGACAGTTTCTAAAGCCTCAGCCTCAGAAAAAGGGGAATGTCACATGAAAGTAAAAATACTTTGAAACATTCTGTTAAGTTGGTGAAACTACAGAAATGTATCTCAAGTTACAGAAAAGAGGTTAGTATATCAAGAGGGACTACATGGAAAGTCACAGTATCAAGTGGATGCTATAAACAGACATGGCAATGAATCATGACAAACCCATTACTAGCTACTAAAACAAAATTCTGGAATTGACACTGGTTTCAGCTCCTTCAAAACTAAGCAAACTGAACAAGAATACAATTGGCATGGCCAAAACATTTCACCAACCAAAATTCTTAACTGTAGACAGAAATTAGTCTCAAGTGAAATGTCAGTTAATTTATTACTGTCAGTTCATGATACATTGCAATGATGAAATGATTGCAAAATGTAACTCAGGACTTTGAAAGATAAATACTTCACATTGAAAAAATGAAACTGCTATCCAACCTTCACTTACTCTGAAGCCAACCTGAATAATAATTTTGAGAGTTTTTAGGTCAAGGCATGTAAGAAACATTAGTGGAAATACCACATTAACAATTTGGAGACTGGCTGGCAACTTGAATATTTTTTTTTAGATGAAATAGTGTAGATGGTATACTGCGCACATCAGAAGGAGTGTCAGTTTAATGTACTGTACTGCTACAGATATATTTCCTTCTAAAGTAAACTCAATGTTTGAGAAAAATGAGAAATCCTTGACCACTCTTTCCTCTCAGCATCAAATACATCTGTCACCATTTTTACCACTACTCAGGTTCAAAACAAGATCTACATCAGTTCCTCTTCATCTTCCAATATGCAGATCTCATCTGAAACTTTGTCATTGTTCTTGTTGTTTTGTGTAAGACCTAAACATGTAAGACTCAACCTGCCTATACATCAAAAATTCTTATTACCCCACTTACTCATGAGATTCAACTGCCTCCCAGTCATTCCACACAGTGCACAGTCTCTAAAAATTCTCATCTCAGTGGTTCCCAAAGTTTTTAGTAACTGTAAAGACAGTCCTCTTGAATGATCAAGCTTCTCATCAGCAATTTTACAGTATTCTTCTTGTTTGCATCCTTATCATTGCATACCATTATACAATAATGGAAGACAACATGAGTAAACACCCCTGTAGAAGCCTGTCTTCCATCACTACTACAAACACAATGAGCCAATACAATCTACTTCAATACCTAATGCTGTATCTTTACTCAGTGTGTTTGTTCCTCCTTGCCCACATTTCTTTTCTAGTGAGCAGTTACGTGCTGTGTAGCTGCCTACTCTGGTTAAACCACAACACCACCCTACAATTATTTCTGTTGCAGCTGGATCTACTCACAGCTTGAAAACACAGAAGCATGTGCTCGACATGCACAAAAATCAGGTAAACAAAATGTTGAGAAAAACTTTGTAAAAAAACCCAAAACAAAATAGAGTAACGGCCAGTTCAAAAGACACTTTCTGTGTTGTTGGGTTTGATTTTATTCCGTGTTTCCAGATGGTGGAATCTTAAAAGAGTGGTAGCTTCTTTCACGCTTAGGGACATCCATGGCTGCAAGCATTAGGGCAAAGTAAAACTGCAAAAGGAAAGAGGGATCTAAGATAAATGCTTTACTATTCAATGCCTGTTAATAAGCTTTATACTTAAAGTTTTCCTATAAAACTCACTGGTTTAAGTCCTTGTCATCCACTTTCTATCCATGATTGTTCCTTCTAAAGTTCAATATGGCCTGACCTAGGTTGATCCATTACCTCTGGAAGAGGACAATATAAGTCTGAATCTTTTGATCATAACAGAAAACGCAAGATTTCCTCAAGCATCACTAAAAGCCAATTCAAAACACTGGCAAAAGACTATCTGTATTAGAAGGCATCTAACACGCTTAAGGACTAAATGATAATTAACAGCAGCTCTACAAGACTAAGCACTCCAGTCAACACACAAAAATTATAGCACGAGTCTAACAACACACTTTTATCCCAATCTGGGTAAGCTGTTACAAGTTGTAGAATGATGTTCACTCAGCCCACATTTGCCCTCTTCTCAGATAAAATTACTCACAGTGGAAATTATAACCATGACTGAACATACACTATTACTGTAGATTAATGTAAAAATCTAGTCTCTCCCAACAGCAATGAAACAGCAAGAGTTCTAACGCTCTAATTCCTGGCATATGTCAGTTTTGAATACTTGAATATTGACTTATAGGGAGAAGTATGTATTTTTCATTTAATATACAAGAATTTTGACAGTTTATCAAAAAAGCCCTAAAGACCAGAACAAAAATGTTTAACATAATGAAAAACAAGTTAGGACTTTCTCAATCACTAAGGCTTCAGAGTGCACAGGAGTGCAATAAAGTAACACAGCATCTCAGCAGGATTTGCAACAGCTGACAGTACCACTTGGTCATTCTGTATGTAAACCTCAATCCATCCCAGTTGTGCAAAATGTCAAAGTGGAGCTCTATGTTCAGTGACAGTAGCTGCTACTGTCCTTTTCTCCTCCCCACTCAGTTTTTTAAGGACTGAACCTTGTGATAAACTAGTTCTGAATTTGTGGGTAAAGACAGCATGACTGCACCAAATAGATGTCTGACATCATCATCATCATCATCTATAGCTATTAAGAATTGACATTAACTTGTATCTGTCCAACACGTCCTTCATTTCTTCTCAGGTACTTAATTCCCAACATTTCACCCCAAAGAATTACCTAAGGCTCAAGATAAAAGTTATGAGAGACAAAAGACTGGGCAGCTTTTCCATCTCTGCAAACTGAAGTTTGCACTCTATCTTGAAGGTGTGTCAAATCAACCAACAATTTCAGCGGTCAAAGGAGGGAACCAAAAACAACCAGCAAGCTGCTTGGGTCCATATACGTTTCTGAAAAATGTGTATGATGAAAGGGACCACAATTAGCTGGCAATCAGCTGAAAATGCAGCAGGCACATCTTGCCTTATACTTATCTCATTCCATCTATCCCTTAAAATCTCTTTTCAATTCCCTGACTTGCAGTGGAGTCTCAACTATCATCTTGCACCTAAATCAAGCAATCTGCAAATCAAGACTCATGGGAAATCTAATGAGTAAGAGCTGGGACTATAGTACAAATCCAAAAATCAAAATAGCCTTCTACTAGGAGAAACTGACCCTGACTACAGAAGGTAATCTCATGAGAAAGGGACAAGTATACAGTATTTATACTGCCTTAGAGATTTTTCAAAAATCTATGCAGGAATGAATTTTTAGTTTGAAAAGACAACTGCCCGAAACAAACTTACTTAAAGTAATACACCAAGTACCCATATAACATTTCGAAGGGCATTTCATGATGATATTTTTCTCCAGAAAATTGTGATTAAATTCTCAAATAAAAGGTGAAATTTACCCTTATTCATAAAACGTCCTTATTTAATTCTGTCTGCTACCTTTGAAAAGTACACTTGAAAAAAATAAAAATCAACAAGTCCTAACTGTAATGCACACACTTTAACAATCTAAAATTATAGTTTTTTTATTCCTTTGGTTTTATTTCTCAAGGCACCAACTTCTGACAGAAAGCTTTAAATGTGTTTTATGCGCAATGAACATACGCCACTCATATTTGGAAGAAACCTTTCTACTGACTGGGACATGAATTTCCTCTTACTACAGGAAGTCAGCAACTTCCTGACTGTTGCACTTTCCTCTGCTTGCACTCACTCACCATTCTTTCACCCAGCCACAAAAAATAAACTTACAAGTATACAGATTTTTGTGTACTTGAAAATAAAAGAATATCTTCAAAATTATCTTCTACATATTTTTATGAAGCAGTAAAACTGGCAGAAACAGCCAGTGTAAGTTTCACATACAAATGTGAATCTACAGTGAAAATCTGCAGCTCAAAGGAGCTCAAATCTTTGTCCCATTAGCCTTCTCAATACACTGTATATAAAGGTTATGGGGTATAATGAATTTTAAGAAGTATTGTCACAAACAGCACCAAGTTCAGTCTGAAAAAAACCAAACCAAACTATATATATATATATATATATATATATATATGTATAAGAATTGCCCAGTTACACATTTGAATTTATTAACTTCTCCCCAAAATGTGTATATTTATTATCTTCATAGGCCTAAGTGTAAGTAATGTGAATTCAAAATAAATCAGGTCCAAAGGAGGAGAAACACTATGCTACTGTCTCATGAATAATTGAAAAACAAGCAAGGCACCCACATATTTTTTTAAGTATGTGGTGCTGACAAAAGTAACAGGCTGTATATTCTGCAGGTGCCCAAGTCATTGTTCTGAAAGCATAGGTAAGTTTTGTAGGAAGCAGGACAAATGAAGCAGACATGAGTATCAGCAAAAAGCCACTCATCTCACTAAAGAAATTAATAATGCCATTATCATTCCCAGCACAATCATCGAGTAGCATATCAGATGGGGTAATCGAATATTGAGTTGGTTAAGCTGTTTACCCTCTAGTAGTATCTCCCTGATAACCCCCTGCAATGGGCTTGGTTTATACCTGGCTGGCCATACCCTGTCTCATTGTACCTGTCCCCTGATGGTAACACCCCCAGGAGGACTCAGGAAAAAGGCTTGGGCTTGGGGTCCTGTTTCTTCTTTTGCACCCCCTTCAGAAAAATAAACTTCCATGCAAAAGTGCCTCTCTGATCTTTACTTCAAACCTCAGCACAAGGGATCAGGAGACCTGTGGGAAGCAGAGAGCCATCTGCTTTCTACCATTCCTAAACTGTTCTCAGCCTAGGAACGGCTGCCTCTGGCTGCACGACCAATCGTCAGGGACAGCCGGGCTCCCTCCGGACCCCCAGCTACAATCAGATGTAGCTTGTTCTTGTATCACAGAAGCCCAGTATTGGTTTGGGTCAGAAGGGATCTTAAAGATCATCTAGTTCCAATCCTCCTGCCCTGAGCAAGGACACCTTTCACCAGACCAGGATGCTCAGGGCCCCACCCAGCCTGATGAAGAACACGTCTATCAAGGGAAGATCCACAGCTTCCCTAGGCAGCCTGCTCCAGTGCCTCACCACCCTCATAGTAGAGAATTTTTTCCTAATACCTAATCTAAAGCTACCCTATTACAGTCTGAAGCCATCAGCCCTTGTCCCATTCAATGCATGCCCTTGTACAAAAATCCCTCTCCAGCTTTCTTGTAGGGCCCCTTTGGGTCCTGGAAAGCTGCTCTAAGGCCTCCCTGGTGTGTTTTCCTCTCCAGGCAGAACATCCCCAACTCTCTGAGCCTGTCTTCACAGGAGAGGCATTCCAGCTCTCTGTGTCATCTTCGTGGTCCTCCTCCAAACTTCCTGAGGTCACAGCTGTACCTTGCTCAGAGTAGATATAGCAGGTTCTCTATTACATCTACTCTTTCATTCTACTTATCAAACTTCTTTTACATTGCTTACTATTTAACATGTTAAAATTACTATTCATTTCTTCCATTTAACCAATGCATTTAAAATTAAAGATTTATTCAATATTTTACAATGCACTCCTGTATTCACAGTGATGAGATAGTATAAAATCTGGGTTTACTGAAGATTTTTCTTTTGAGTTGTTTGGCCTTGAGTAAGTCACTTTCACTGAAAATTATTAATGCTATTTTCATTTATAGATGAAAGGCTCTACAAAACTACTAAACATTAATCATGAATAATCCCGATAAAGTTTAGTTAATAACAAGGTACAAGAAATCAAAGTATCAGCTTGACACTGGATCCTCTTATTCAGTTTTATACTTCAAGCAAGCATGCTGATATAAGCACGATAATGAAATAAACATGAAACATACCACCTGAGACTTGAAGATCTAGTTTTAAAAGAGGTCCAACTTACATGGGAAAGGTCAGTGGGAACACTGACAAAAACTTATAAAGCACAGATGATAAAAAAACTAGTAACTTTTAAAGAGAATAATATTAATTTTGAAAGACAATCTGTTTGGGAAGATCTGAAAATACAACTACAGTTTTCAACACTGCAGCTTGTCAGACTTCAATCAGTAAAATATAGGAAGATCTTTCACCAGATATAAATGTTTCATTACTCTGAACAATAACAGGTAGGAAAAAAAAGCAGGCTGAGGAAAGAGCACTTATCCATGTACTATTGGATGCAGGAGCCACTGGTCACATCTACCACTGCTAATGGAAAATATTAGGACCCAGAACACAACCATCTTCATTGACACAATGTAAAATAAATGAAGCTAAAAAATATAACTAAATGGCCAGCATGCTGGCAAATCAAACTGCTTGTTGACACATCAAAAGCACAGCAGATAAGAAATTATTATCAGTGCTGCTCAGGTAATGACTGAAAATTAAGCTACTATTTAAGAACTGAGGAAAGAGTGGTGAGCATGACACTGGGAAGGTCAATGCTTATAAACACAGCATTGTAAAATTTGTAAAATAACTACATATCATGGATAATGAAAACATCCACCTATATAAAATTAACTATCGACAAGAAAATTACGATGGCTAACAAAACTCAGGGTCAGCATTGTAAACCCTTATAAACTGACTAGAATTTGAGGAGCTCCATGGTAGGGCAGTTAATCCACAACCAGGAAGTTTTTTGTAACTTTATTTAAAACATCTGCTGTTGGCCTCCAAGTCATAAAACCATGGTCTGGATGTCAATTCATCTGATAACAGATACAATTCTAACACTAACATTACACTGAAGTCTAAATGCCAAAAATTTACTTCTACAGTTCCAGAAATATTCTTTAAAACTTAAAATAAATTTCCATCCCTTCCCTAAATTCAAGTCTATTCTTCATGTGCATCACACAACTATACTTCTTCCCAACAAGTAAAGGCCAAAAATCCCACTTATGAGAAATCCAGAGACTACATGAAAATTACATTAATTATGAAGCAGGCACAATCCAGGTTGGAAGAAACATCATTCAGACATTCATTACCTGATAATTCAGAACCAAAGGATCCTGACTGTATGTGGGCCTAACAGCTCACTCAGAAGGTGGTGATAGTAATCAGCTCAAACTAGAGAACAGTAGGATTTTTTTCTTTTTGTAAGCCCTATTTTTAATGTACTCAAGGAAAAAGGTCAAACTGAAGTCTTTAATACTGAAACCTAGTATCTCAGGATCTTAAGCTGTCAACAGTAAAAACATCAGCTTTACAAAAAATTATTAGCAACAGTTTTCTAGCAGCACTCACCATAACCAGAGAAATCATCCATTATATTCCATTATAATAGCTACAATGAGTAAATCACTGGAGTAGACACTGGGCATAGCCTAAGAATTACTGATCATGATCAAATTACATAGCCAGATAGACATGACTAGGTTTTATATAAACATACAAGTACAACAATGCTCAAATTCCTGAGTTTTCAAATTTTCAGAAGCTAAAAAATGTTATGAACAAAATTAATTGGGAAGAAAAATCTTAGACAGAAAAACCTAAAACCAGAAACTTCTCTAATGGCTTTTATCTTTGGTCAGGAAATTCTACAGCCACCAAAAGTACAGCTTTTGTACAGTTTTGGCTACAGCTCAGCCTAGTTTCTCCAAACGTGATTTTTTTTTTTTTTTTTTTAATAAAGGAAGTTAAAAAAATAAGCAAGATCAACGACTTAGAACAGGGGAGGCTGGATCACCATCAATATAAACTATTGTTGCAGAGTGTAGAAAGTGAGACACACAAAACGTCTATTCATGATATCACCAAGGATGTTGGTAACAAACACCACCTCTACAATAACAGAGGCCCATAACTAAACAGAGGTGGCACAAGCGTTAAAAATTGTAAGGACAGATCAAAAATAGTCAATAAATACTTTCATTCTATAGTTGGAAAGATTCAAAATGGTATAATTGTATCGCATTATATTGATTTTCCTTCCAAGTCATTTGTTAAACAGATGTTCCAGATCAGATGCTAAAAAACATTGTGAGAGAAACATTTTAAATCAGCATACTTATCTCAGAGTCCTAGAGTAGGCAGCCCAGCAAATCTTTGATCTGCTGATGCTCTTTTAAAACTATGTATTTTAAAATTTGTATGTGTCTTTAAATGTTAGGGACTACCACCATGCAGAGCAGTGAAAACACAGTGTCAATGGGAGGAATCGAGTTTAAGGCAGTCTGTTATGATAAAGAATTCAGATGAGATAACAAGAACTAAGGAAAAACAGATGCATTCAAATGTATTCAAACAATAATTGCATGCCTTATTTTTAAATAGTGGCAAAGATGAATCACTGAAACAAGTCATACAGAACAGTAAATGGTAGATTCTCAGTATCTTGATACACTTTAAAAAAATTAAAAGACGCTTAGCCCACCATAAGTTCAGAAATCAAACCCATTGAGATAAAAACTGATGCTGTAATACGTTCAAGGTGAAATGCTCATGTATGAAGGCAGACGCAGTACTTAATGCAAGTCAACTTCAGAAAGTACATGAACTTTTCATAAACACAACTAGATTAATTAGTAGCATGGTAGTAATGGTCCTCAATAAACCTAAAATAACGATATGCCAGCCAATTAACAGAACAAAAAGCCCTCCAAATTAAATAGTAAAGAAGAATAATGTAGGGGGGGTTTAAATAGAACACCATAGTACTGTCTCATTTCTGTTACATTCAATTCTGTATCGGTTACGCCTAATTCTTCCTAGTATTTTCAAACTATTTCTGAAGAGACTTCAGGTCATGCTATGAGTAAGTGCTTTTGGGAAATCTACATCTAAACATCTAACCATTAACAGAGGCAGAATACCCATTTCTATTCTGTTTGATAACTCATCAACTTCTATCCAAGATAAATGTTAAATGCTCATCTCCAAGGTCCGGATGTAGTTTGACTGATTGCTCCATCTCAGCTCTTGCCATCACAGTACAAATATGGTGAACTGTTTCTCCTCAAGGACTGTCACAAATGGATTCACGCAAGACTCAGAGAAACCACACTTTTATTCTATTCAATGTCATTAAAAAGAGCAGGAATTACCAGACTATAATGGGGGACTTCCAACTGCATCATTTGCCAGTTCTTTTTGTGAAAGTAGATGATCACAGAAGTTGCAACAACAGAAAAATAATGTCACTTTGTTAAGCGACATATATAACAAATATAACACAGACCACAGTAGCAACCTTCCTAAGAACTGGAAATGGTACCAGCTATGCCTTTTGGAGGTCAAAACCAGAGTTTGAGCCTCACTAATGTAACAATCAAACACAGTCAAGCAACTCTTTCTATCACGTTTGGGCCCTTTCCTGCACCAGAAGAAAAAGGACTCAAAACCTACAGCTTATTTGCTTCAGAGCAGTGTAGAGCCTAAGTCAAACAGTTTAGATAACATACCATATTTGCACTCAGAAGACATCACTGGCTCCTGATCCAAAATGCTCTTACATACACTAATCAACAAAGCCTCCAATGGACTGGGAACTGATTATCTCAGAAACTGTCTATCCTCCACAATTCTCTGCAACAGCTGTTGTCAATTACAGCAGCATACCTAACAGTTTAAGATAAAACTCCTAAGGATGGAGCGCAAAGTAAACTTTCTAAGACTTCATCAACAGAATTCCTTTCAGGGCAAAGTGTAAACCAGTTCTTTGCACAGCCCTTCCCCAGTGAAAAATGAAGTTGTAATAGCAACAACAACCTGGAGACAGCAAAGATGATCTCTACATTAGCATAAATCATGGGCAGGCAGAGAATGTATAACACATTTCCACCAAATCACGTTTTTCTTGCACATTAGTACAAGGCAACAAAGTCTAAAAGATTCAAGTGCAAACAAAAGAGAAAAGCACAATGTTCAAGTAAAGCCAACATGGCTTTGTAAAGAAGGAAAAATGTGAGAGGAGTATTTTCACTTACATTTCTCCAAGGTAAGTGCCCTTCTCACAGGTGACAAAGTACTTTCAGAAAACCTCTGAACCAATTTTGTGTGGTAAGTGAGCTTTGCAGCTTAAACAGAAAAACTGTTTGTAAACATCAAGTTTCTGGCTTTTCTCAGATTTATGAATAGGGGAAATGAAGCAAAACATGCAAGAATCTCATCAGTTTAATCAATCATTGAACAAAGCTACCAGTATAAGCCTTACTTAGTCACCTTCCCATCCAAAAAGCTGGAGAACAGCCTCTTGCTCTCACTGACAAAAGGATGCCATTAGTATTTTTTCAAATGTTCAGTTTTCACAGGAATTTACCATATCTGCATGAAACCACCATAAAATCGGGGGGGGGGGGGGGGGGGGGGGCGCGGGGGAATCCACCATCTTTCCAGTATGCACTTAACACGTCTAGCAATTGCTTATGTTCTCATACTTTGCTATGCACTGAAATTCACCATGTAGGTTCACAGCCCATACAGCTCCAGTCGTTGGTTCAATAGCAAAGTTGCCAATTTCAAGTAAGAAAACATAAAAAAAAAGGTCTTGAAATTCACCAGTTTATTTGAAATAGGCTCTGTTTGTTTACCTGACAGTCTGAACTTTGATTTCAACACAGTATTAACAACTTCAGCAATCGCTACTATTTATATACATCCATATGACCCTTATGGGTACAGCATTTAGGCCAAACATGGGCCACGTGGGTCAGTTAAAAAAAAAAAAGTCTGACAACTGGTAATCACAATTGCATTAACTCACAATTACAGCTACTACACTAACAAAATGCAAAAAAGGACCGTTTTCAAAAATAGAAATCATTATCACCCACAAACAATGTAATTTTCTTATTGTCCCATTTTAGATCTTACAGTATTTCAACCTCTGAGCTGTAAATGTAACACTGGATAATGATTCAGGGAGAGATGGGATCTAGGACAAATTTACCTGAATATTTCACGAACCTCAAATCCTTAAAAATATTTTCAATAACAATATAATTAGAATGTATTTTGGAATCTTTAGTTTCCACAGAGTAAGTATTATCAGTAAGTAGCTCAACTAATGTGTGACAAGTAGCAGATCTGACATATAACAACTTTAATGAAGTTTCATCTGAAAATGGACTTATGTGGTGCTTTTAAACCAAGTTTCAGAGCTTTGTAAGGGAAGGTAACCAGGATTACTGAGAGTCAAGTGGAGAACTGATATTGTGGAGCTGAGTCGCAGAGCTAGAAGTGTACTCCTTTCTCCCAAGTGCCATCGCAGTACATTTTGTACATGATTCTTTCACATGTATACCTCTTTCATGAGTATACCACTAAAGCAATGCTACACCAGCACGATGGAACAACTGTTTCTTAAAAGCAAACCATAAAGCCTCCAGGATGTGTAACACCACAGGGCATGTAGCTAAACTGAACTACTGATGGGTACAGTACAGCAATTTCACTGTATGAAACTCTCAAACAGCTAAAATGTGTTAATTGTAGCCTGTACAGAGAAATGAAAACTTGTACACCACTTGAACTGCTGTATCCCAAAGAAAAACGTGTGATGGTTAAACATCTACCACTGATGGCAATGGACAGCTAGCACAGACTGAGTCAGGTAGATGAGAACAGGGAGGCAGAGAGGCTCTGGGGCAAGAAAACTGAAGGGAAGGCAAGCTGCTTCTAAAAATCCTTTTTTGAAGGCTTGGCGGGAAAAAAAAAAACAACAGAATAATCACGAAGACCTTCAACTTCCCTTTTCAGCTATCGGAATCACCATCACCATTTAAAAAAAAATTTAAAAAAAAGCAAAAAAAAAAAAAAAAAAAGAAGAAAAAAAAAGCCAACAACAACCAACCCAGAGGGGGAAACCTTGTGAAAAATCTGCCTCCTCCTCCCTCCCTGCTCTCACCTCCCGGCAGCGAGGCTCTGGCGGCACAGCTCCCTGCCGGGGAGCGCCTGCCCTCGGCACGCCCCGGGCCGCCGCCGCTCCCGGCGGGACCCCGCGGCAGGAGGGCGGGAGAGGCCGAGGAGCGGCGGCGGCGGCGCGGGGCGCGCAGGCCTCGGCGCCCCCCCGGCCCCGCCGCTGCCACTGACGGCCGGGGAAGGGGCTCGGCGGGCTCCGGGGCTCGGGGCGGCGCACTGCGGCTGCGGGGCGGCCGGCGGGGAGAGGGGCAAGCGGGTGAAGGGGAGCAGATGCTCTCGGGCTGGTTTTACCTGCTGCTGCTGCTGCCTGCAGTGGCATGAAGATCTGGCTCAGCCTCTCTTTCTCTCTCCCTCCCCGCCTCCCTCCTTCCTCCCCTCCCCTCCCTCCCTCCCTGCGGCTCGGCGCGGCTCACAGACCCCCGTGCCGGCCCGACGCCCTGCGAGGGACGCGGGGCAGGGGGAGGCGGTGGGGGAGGCCCGGGGAAGGGAAGGGGAAGGGCTCCCTGCCCGCCCGCGGGGACGCGCGGTGGCACCGCCCCGCTCCCGCCGCGCAGGCGCCTGAGCCCTCGGCCGCCTGGCGCCTGCTCCCTGCTCCCGGTGCCCGCTCCCCGCTGCCTGTGCCCGCCCGGGCTGCGGGGCGCCGGTGGAAGGAGAAGGGCGAGCGTGGGGCTGCCCTGGCGGCTTGGCCGCCGCCCGCGCTGGGCACATCGGTTGAAATGGGGAGGGTTTGCGTCTCTTCGGGGCCTTTCGGCCTCTTGAGGAAGCCCGAATTGTTTGTGTTTACATAAAGCGTGCGTAGAGTGTAGTTGCCAGTCACGCAATGCGTGGTGAGGGGTGGGGGAAGGGGCCTAAAAAGGGAGGTAATTTGAAGCGCGTCCGTAACGTTGCTCCTTTGGAGCGGCTGGCCGGCTTCAGACCGCTCGGGAAGCGTCCCGTTGGAAGGAGCCGAGCGCTCGGCCGGAGCTGGGTGCTGCCCGCCGGGTGCTTGTCGGCCCGGCAGTGGGGTGGGCCAGCGAGCGCGTTCCTGCAGCCCGGCAGCGGCTCCCCGGGACAAACGCCTCGGTTCCCAGAGCGCGCTTGGATGGCTGGCGCTTGGATGGCTGATTCAGATCAGTCAGAAAGATCTCTTACTTAAGTTTCGGAAAACTCGGTAAACCTGCAGTTTGCTTGTCATCAGCCCTTCATTAAAAATCATGAAGGAATGTGAACAGAGGAGCCCTAAGTATTGAGGAGTTCATTCTGCTTGCAAAAACAGCCTGCAAGGGGTGCATTTACGCAAGTGTTTGAAAGTGTCGTGAAGCACCTTGTAACTTAGGTTGCTCGTTGTGACCATTTTACAGTTTTTCAGTATGTGTGGCGATGCACTAGTTATCCAAGCTTTTCTTTGGAGACACCAGTACAAGACAGAAAGGGAAAACTTCAGACGTACCACATTATAGATGGTAGCTGAAGCAGAATTATTATTTGAACCTGAGTCTTGGAAAAATAAGCCTAAAACTGGTATGTTCAAATATTAGAGCATCCTTCAAGGTAATGCAGGAAGAAAGATGATCAGTCAAACTTAGAAATGAAACGGGAATAAAACTTTTAAAGTTTAATAACAATTGCATGATGAATGTATGGTATCTAATCTCTGAAGATGTGTCTTATAATTCCCTTGATTCCCAGAAAGGAACTGTTTTGCTTTTTTGGGTGATTTCAGGGCAAGATAATCAGCCTCTCTATGTGGTTTTGCCAAAGACAGAGAGGAAATCTTAACTCCATGTCAATCTACAGATGTTTTTGATTCCCAGATGTTTGATTAAGAAAATAGAGACCAAAGTAGGTTCCGGCCTGCTGATGATAGTGTTTTACAGCCATACATTTACATTTTTTGCTACATCAGATTGTTTAAAGTAGAAAGAGCCATTTAAAGTTAAATTGTTGGTAGATTTCAAATTAAAAAGCTCAGGACAAAAGACATGAGAATTTCCTTGCATGTCCGTATATTCATTCATTTCAAACACATAGTTTCATTTTCTGTTTGTCTCTCCTTACATTGATTTTGTGTTAGACAAGATCTTGATATTAAAAAGGACAAGCAGTCAAGCATATATTTTTTCTAGTAATACCATGTTTTGAATACCTTGAACAGCTCAGTGATGAAAATACGATTTTGTTTGATACAGGGCATAGCACTTGATTTAGAAATAATACAGTCATCTACAGTCAGCCTGTATATATCACAGTGACCTGTCCAGTGTAAATACATGAAAGTTCCTATTTTCTGCTTTTGCAGTACAGTGCATAATAGATAAGAACATAGGCAAATGTAGCCTGTGTTTGGGAGATGAAGTGGCAATGTGAAGAATTATATGGCACATTCTATGTTGAAGATATGAGTATATGGATGGGGCTCATTAGATAAAATTTGTATTAAAAGTATCAAGACCTTTTCTTTCTTTTATCTGCAGATTTATGCTACTGTTTAAAAAAAAAGAAGTGTGCACCTGCCTTTTGCACATATTCCCACTGAGTCTTAAAGCTAGGCAATTGCAAATTGTCTAAATAACTACTGGAATAATTATAGGAACATGGGATATCTAATTGTATATGCTTAGGGGATGTCTTAAAATATTTGGCCCTCTCAGTATTCTCAATATGAAAATTTTCCCATGGTAAATAAAAGCTGGAACAAAAGCCAGCAGGAAACACAACAGCAGAATCTGCCAAACGTAGTTATTCTTGTTTCACTGGCAATCAATTGTTAGGCTAATCATAACATTTAGAATGCCATTTTAAGCAAGAATGGAGGTTTCACCCCTAAATTAAAACACTGTAAAGAAATTAATCCCTTCTACTTATGCACCAATGAAGAGAAAAATATATCCCAAATATTACTAATTTCTGTATTTTCAAGATTGCGGAGGGTTAAGATCAATCTACTTCGTTTATGTTCACAATACATCCTATTACAGAGTCACTAGTAGAGGTGTGTTTACTTCATATAGGTGAAGAAAACAATGTTTTTTTATTAGGTGTTGACTGAAATATTCATGAGCTTATAAATATTTTTAAAATTTAACTTGGTTGTACATTGCAATTATGAAAAATCTTTGGTTTTATTTAGTTATGTTTTCAATGGCATTCTTCATTTAAGTAGTCTGGTCTGTAATCTGGCTACGTTTTATACACATCTTGGATATAAGCAGTATACATAGAAAAAATGCATATAGTGCTTGCTAGCATTTTAGTTTCTGGTCCTTGGGAAGGAAGAAGGTATCCCAGCTTCATTATCAACTGTAGAATAAAGCTATTACATGCATACGATCTAGTTAGGAGCATTTGATAAAGTTTGAAAAAGTGTAATGTAGATTTGCCAATTGAATGAAATATAAAACAAAGTTTCTTTACTTTTGCTCTTAGTTAACTTATGCAAACAATATAAGAATTCCCACAGATTTTTAATATATATTTATGTGAATTATATACAGAGCATTTTATTGAATGTATATGTATGCACAATTGTGTGCATATATGAATATAATAAATATGCACATTATATAGAAATATACACATAAATATACGCACATTAGTTGTATTTCAAATTTTTATAGCATCTTTGGATTTCATATTTGATCTGTGATCCAGGAAACTTTGAAATCTCAGGAATCTTAAGAAAATCCAAGGAAGTTTTTATGACTGTAGCTTCTCCCATCAGTCAAATACAACTACAGTCCTCTGCCAACTGAATTCCAATAGAGAAACTGGGAAATAATTGTAGAGTGCTTCTGTCATTTCTGGACCCTACAATGAGATGTATTCTATACCCAGCCAATAAAAATAAAACTATATTGATTTTAAACTTGATGAATTTTCTTCCAATAAGATCTGCTTGACACCATTGTCAGCTTGTAGTTTCCGTTGTAACTATTCACTTAATCACTCTCAAGTTCTGCTTTTGTACATTATTTAAAAATAATTTCCAGTCATAAGGAGAATAATTAGTTATGAGTTCTGTTCTGTACTTTTCATTCTCCACCTGAGCCTTCTTGTGCAAAAAAGTAGCCTCATTTTTCCTCTGAATTATAATAAGATTTGGCCATAGCATTTATTCCTTAACTTAAATGGGTCTTAAGTAATTTTAAAATTGTTGGTTTTAGTGGGGCTTATGTAAGTTGTTTGTGAACCTGTATATCAAATGATACAATTCAGTATAATTCTCCTATTGCTGATTATAGTTCCCAAATGCTTACTGCAACTTACTGTGTCTTCTTCCAGTAGTGAACCAAACATCTCATGCTTTCTCAGTAAAATGCATAGCTTGACATGCTGACAGTTACATCAAATATGATGAAATGCATCATGTAAGTTTGACAAAGAGGCATGACTTAATGTGTTCTGAAAAAATTTAAAGGAATCAAGGAAAATTGAGTGAGCAAGAGCAAAAAAGACTGATGAACTACTGTTGGAAAGAATAAAAGGAATCTGGTACTCCAGACTAGCTCAATTAAAATTTGACAGGTGTGAGTCTTCCTCTGAAACATGTCAGGAAACCAACCTGATTTTGTAACACACAGTGCACCAGCACGGAGTCATAGCTTAATGTGGTGTACCATGTAGCTGTTGGGCCAGCACATCAAGAGATGGAGAAATTGGATAGAGCAGAGCTAGGCTACACAGAGATTTAACGGAGAGTGACAAAAAGAAGATAAACTGGGTATCAGAAAAGGTTCTTTCTAAGAACATCCAAAAATGAACCACATTTACTGTGAATATGAGTGACCAGGGCAACGTTTTTGCATGTTGTGCCTTTGGTCCCAATTCAGGCAAACTATCCATTGACACTTAAGTTCCATTGATTTCAGCAGAGCTTAAGTGCTTTCCTGAATCGAGGCTAATTAAGTGCATCACATACAAATACTTGTGTGCATAAATTGTTTACAGGATTGGGGCTTTAGGGCTTGTCTAAACAGAGACACTCAGGAAAATTAATCCAAATTAACTAAAGGTATGAATTTAAAGTGGATTAGTTAAACCACATTAAACCCCAGTCCACACTGGGGTTTAATGTGGTTTAACTAATCCACTTTAAATTCACTGTTTTAATTACTTTGGATTAACTTTCCTGAGTGTCCCTATCTAGGCAAACCCTTGGTGTATTGAATAAAGTCCCCAAATGAGTCAAAATTAAAGTAGACCCCAATCTATATAAATAACAATTCTGCATGGGCAGGGGATGAAATCTTCAGTTTTTACAATTCCATTGACTCTGTACCACCAGTATGTTTAGGATCAGCAGCAACGAGATCAAGTATCAGTCTGTGAACATGGCAACAGAACTAAGCCATGAAACTCCAAGTTGTGTAGGAAAGGCTGGTCTGAGAAAAAAATCAGAATAAACCCCTAAATTTTCAAATCAGTCTTGTGTATTTCAGCAATATTAAATTGCAACTTAAAAATAAAGATCATATTTATTTCCACTTAAGATGGCAAGACCAGTGAAGGTACTGTGGCTGCCAATACAGTTTGTGATGGCTAACAGGGAACCCAAAACTGGCAAAAGAAGTAAGACAAGCCTTATTTATGTAAATAAGAAACCATTTGTATTTAATAATAAGCTATTACTTCTGATTAGCCACTTATATGATATATAAATAAAGCACTCAAATAGCAGTTGATATTATTATTTTGATAAATGAACATTTGTGTTCTTTTGAAAACTACAATCTGATTCCCAGCGTAGCATTTGTCTAGAGTTCTGCTGGAAGTGGTGAGACTTCATTAGACTTCAAACCGGGGTCAGCACTGCAGCTATAATCTTCAGGTGCATTAAAAATTAAATGAGGGGGAAAACATGGATTTGCAGCTATGCAAATTAACTGAGTGTGGAGAGAATTTTTTTATTTTTTTTTGGTAAGCAGGCAAATAAATAAATAAATAATAAACCATTGATAACTACTCAATTTGGCATGAAATATCATTCATGGCCAGACACCCAGCTGGTATAAGTGGGCAGATGGTCCTATCTTTACTTAGAAATGATAAGTTTGGGAAAATTTTTGTTTGATTTTTTTTTAATTTAAGCAAAATCTGTTCCTCTGCTGAAAGTGACAATTCTTTAAATAAAAATATTGTTGAAAAAGGTTAGTCTTTTTGTATTCACGTTGTGCAATTCAATTTTGATATTTAAAACTTTAAAATTGCTATGAGGCTAGTACTATTTTACTTTGCCTTGATGAAAGTGCCTGCAACCTGACTGCTTTCCAGCCCTGGTGAGATACACATGCATGAGGCTGTCACAACCACACTTCCATAAATAAAATTAAAAATGCCTACGATTAAAAGAACCTTTACCCCTTATAGTAATATGTGCTCTGTGCTTGGTAACCACTGATGCTCACTCAAAGGGCAATTTTTAAGAATTGTCTCTTTTGCCCATTTATTTGAAAATACTGCAAAGCAGTTTGATTGTGACAGGGACCCTGTGGTTCTGGTAGATGTCTCCTGCTGCCCCCTGCAGAGCTTCACGGCCCTCTCTGATCACAACCTTCTGCAGTGGGACAGGTCTCCTCTCCAGCTGCTGACACTTGGTAAAGGAAGGGGCTGAACCTAGTGAACCTGGAGAAAGAAGCAAAGCAAGAAGATGGGGCAGAAAGGAAACTGTGCTGAAGGCTGGATGGGTGGGTGAGTCAGTAGAGCACCTATCTGATCTCCAAAAACTGAGAAGAGAAGCAAATTGAAAGTTTGAGTAACTAGTCAGCTTTTTTATTCTTGTTCTCTGACTAAGTGAGCATTTTTCCTCAGTCCCTTCTCACATATAACTTCATTATATTTTTTCCTAAAATTAACCCCAAACCTTAAAGCTGTTGTTCTTACACACTAATGTTTTGTGCCAATATTTATTTTATACTGTCCTTCACTAGCCTAGAACATAATTAACATGAACATGTTCCCAGCTGTTCAATTCTTGATGCAGAAGATTCCCTCAGCTTGCATTGATCAGAATAATAGGCTGTGGAACTGTTGCTTGCGTGCAGGTACAGTATAGGTGGAAATTAGATGGAAGGTTACAGAAAAAAAAAAAAAAAGTAAAAAAAAAAGTGTTCATTTTCACTTTGATCTATATATTTCCAGAATTTATTTAATAAAAGAGTATCCCCATGGACAGGTGAAAAAATGCACATTGACTTTTGTTTATGCTGAAAATGATTGCTCCCCTGATAAGTAGAAAACGTAGTTCTAATCCATGCCCTATTTTGGAGAACTCTAATTTAGTGCCTGAAGGAGTTTTAGGGCAGGAGCACCTCTTTCATTACACTGACTCCCACTTGTTTTTTGAACAATTAAGTGTAAGCCCTACAGCAGCGCAACTGTTAAGATTTTTATGGCTCTTGAAAGGGACACTGACAATATGAAATGAGTGAACTATCATACACTGAATAGTACCAGTTGTTTATGGCACTCTTTTTTCCATCTTATAGCATTGAAAATGTGGTTTAAATTTTCGGTTTTTTCTGATACAGCGTTTGTATCAACAACAGTAATTGCCCGCTAGCTC
This sequence comes from Sitta carolinensis, assembly GCA_032173965.1. Lineage (NCBI taxonomy): Eukaryota > Metazoa > Chordata > Aves > Passeriformes > Sittidae > Sitta > Sitta carolinensis. The sequence continues at coordinate 36,382,878 of CM063284.1, forward strand.
TGCAAAATGGACACAGGATCCTTTGTGCTCGAGCACATTCGCTTCTTCTCTGGTGATCTGATGTAGCAGCATGTTTCTTCACCAGAGGGGTGTCCTAGAAAAAGAAGGAACTCCCTCTCTGAGGTGTTTTCAAAATAATATTACTTTTTATTGCCAACAGTTTTTATTCAAGGATTTCACTAAAGCTTTAAATGTGTCAATGAATATTCAGATTAGCCCTAAAAAATATTTGTCAGTCATAGAGTAAAGTGTGGGAAGGATGAATTTAGGAGTTCACAGCCACAAAGTCAATCAAAAACAAAGAACGCTTCTGCTGAATTTATCATATCCGTTAACCTCATTATGATAGTGATTGTCTGGGGTGCTTTTCAGTGTAATAACCAGTGAGAGATTGGGAAGGGATGAAGCAACTGTTTCCTCTAGAACACTTTATGCAATGCTGCCAGGGGAAGACTGTCTTATTTCTGTCCTCTCTGTAATTCTTCTTTTCCCTCAGAGTGAACCAAGCAAACTGGCCTTATTCCCCTCTGAGTAAACATTTGTAGTATTTAAAGTGAGCCAGAGAAGACAGTTAAAAAAATTCACCTTGCCAGTGTGAAGGCAACTGAAGACAATTACTGTAACTTCTCTGTACTTCTACTCTTTTCAACAGCTTTTTATATTTCCTGTTGATCTTAGGTAGTTTCTGCAGGAGTGAAACTACACAGAAAATCTTAACTAGCACTTGTCTACAGATGTCAGGGGCAAGACACAAACAAGGGATAAACTGAAGAATATAAACCTGCTTGTACTCCTTTTTGCCTTGGCAAAAATAGCAACAATTTTGAAGCAGTGAGTTAAAATGCTAGTATCTTTCCCAAATCTGATAGATAAAAACCTCTTCAAGATCTAGAATTTTAAACACAATTAATATTTTGTTGGGGTTTCTTTTCCCACTATTTACAGGATTGAATGTCTGAGGACCTGCAAGGATCTACACTGAAGAACAGAAAAGGAAAGACAGCTTCTGGATTTTTTAGGAAAATGAATGATCTATGAATTTGCTGGGGGGTTCTCTGCAATTTCAGTCATGGGAACACACTTGATCTCTAGAACCATCTTTGAACAAGGAGAATGCTGAACCTTTAGCAGTATTTTGTCTCAAGAGTTATTTAAAATATGGTTTTGATCAATACTGATGGGAACAAACCTGAACCAGTCCTCCACTATTTTATATACTGCAGATTATTTCATATTTAGTCTCATTGGGGTTCGGAAAAGGAAAACAGCTTTCAACAACTATTTTGTTCTCTAAAATCAGGAATCAGCTAGGCAAATTAATTTTCTCTTTCAGATAGTGTGCTTTGTCTTTCCTTTAATTCTTTTCCTTCCCTTCTCTCTGTCCAAAATATCGTACTTTAGTGATGACAGAATTCTCTCATGAAAAAATGTTGGTATGCATAGTCTTTGTGATAAAAACACATTATTTTCCCAGCCTTCAGGTAGCTAGTCTCTTGATTCATGTAACATTGTCAGTCACTTTCCCATCATCATAAAACCTTCCAAATTTTATGGGTCATAAATTTGTATTATAAAAAGATGCCCAGGTAAATGAAACGTATCCCATGAGCACATACACATACGATTTTCTTTAAAAAATTTTCTAATGTGTTTGGTTTTAACATCAAACTTTTATTTTTTTTTTTTAAAGCATAAAGACAAGTCTACGTTTTGCTCTCCTATTCCTTTCTGAATGCACTTGTTCATTGAAACCATTTAAAATTAAAATTTTCTTGAGATCACAAGAAGTCAAACCATTAAACATTTTTAAAGTGTCTCTCAGTGAGAAAAATTGTATTGTGCCCTTAGTTAAATGCTGACTTCAAACTCATGATTTCTGCATTGAGTTTTATTAATTAGCAGTCAGTAAGCAAATATGAAGGGCCTGATCCTGCATTGCTGACACAGTGCTGGATGAGGCAGAAATAAAACAGCACACTGGAAATTAGATTAAAGGCCAAGTCTGCAACTGTTACTGAAATCAAATCATTCCAACTGCAGTCTTACAAGCAGTTAGTAGAGTCCCCATGGTGCTAAATTATCATAAATCTTGAGGGCATCTACTATTGTACCAACTGTCCAATGAGATGCAACTATCCCTGCTGCTAGAGCTGGAAACCATTTTCCTATCAAAGGGCAGGCTTTCTTCAGGAGGGACTGAGACCTGGATAAAAAACTGGATGTCGCTGTGGGCGATGAACAGACGACATGAGACCTCTTTATAAAAACTGTATCTGACTCCTCTTTATTCAAAGACTGACCCTTTTTATATAGCTTCTCGAGCAGGCCATCTCATTGGTCAGAAGAGTGCCAGAACTCTTCATCCCATTGGCCCAAAACTGGAAGACAGAGAGAAGTCCATCCCACAGAGAGGAATCCAAAACATCACTCTTGTTACAATAACACTCGTGATGTTTATGCCAAGCCTGTGAGAACACAAGGTCTTCCTGAACCAAAACACCATGAAGAAACTGAGTTTAGAAACTTCAGGCTTAGGAGCCTCAGACTACAACTGATGACCTCCTGTAATCCCTTTCCTTATCTCTACCATGTCTTCTATGACCTCCTATTATCCCCTTCCCTATTTTTCTCAAGTCTACACACACACACAAAAGAAAAAAAAACTTAGGACACTCAGTTTCTCTTGCAAAATATACAAGTATCAATCTGTAACCTTGGCAATCAACCTCTGATCGTTCAAAGACCTCACAAAGGACTTTTTTAGACAAGTGTAAATACAGACCTTTAAGTTACAATCCATCTCCAGACAATGTGTGTTCCTATACCAATCTTGAACACTACTGCTTTTGACTTCCCCAGGCACAAGGTTTTTTCAAGAAAAATAGAAAGAAAAAGAACTCAAAGGTTTTAAATTCATACAATGTGCTTGATTCTCCTTCCCTATCAATTTCATCCTAAGCAGAAGAACATGGTCAATTGGAGTGAGTTGCATATGAGATCAAGTCATGCAGAGACCAAATGTCCTGTTGTCATCATAAATCTTTACACGAGCTGAAACAAAAATTTTTAAAGCACTATGAGTGAGAGGTAGGTGAGGTGAAAGGAAGGCACTTGAACGTCAGTATTCCTGCAGTGTCACTGTTTCTGAATGGCAAATGCTAGGTGAAAAACAGCTTATTCACCAAGTCTGTTCTTTCTAACAAAACAGATTGAATCAGAACAATACGAAAATAACCAAAGTCTTTTTAGGACCAACCCATCTTTGCCTGTGGTATCAGAAAAAGAAGACAAGAATAAAACTGAATCTTCACTTACTGAGGTCACTGTGGCATTGTCTACTAAATTCAGCAGAGGTGATTTTACTAATAAATAAGGACAAATTCTTTGTGAGAGGTCAGAGGAGGCTATCCCATCTGATAAATGTTTCTTTGAAACAAAGGTTGTGTTTGAAGACTCAATTCAAAGTGAGATTTTGGTCTTAAGAACTGCCTTTTCAAGACACTGTTTCAAACTAAATCTATACACCCTTGCCAATTTTGCTGGTCAGACAATCTTTCAGTAGCTACTGCAGCTACCAGTTAGGGGAGCAAAAAATATTCTGGGCAAAAATAGTGCTAATATTAAATACCCTATGAGTGTTCTGTGGTAGGAATCTTTTTGTATTGGAACCATCAGATCTACATGAATATTTTCTTGCTGCCTTTCTTTTTCTGCTGACTAAACATTTTGATATTTCAACAAATGAGAAAATAAAGGTTTACAAGTGAACAATTCCAAAGACCTTGGTTTCTGTTTCAAAATATGAATTATTTCAGTAATGTGATAGAAGCTATTTAGCTTCATTCAAAAGAAAATGAGAAGATCTGTGGCTTGAAGAGCCACAGCATTAAAAAATCTGATGGGCCACCATCTTTGCCTACTGTCACTGAGGTCTATTGTGTCTATAACTGGTCTATAACTGTTCCCCATGCCTTTTGGACCATAGCCAACCTCTTTTTTCCTGTGTTAAGGAAAAGATAGATAACATTCAATTTCTTCATTTTCAGTCTCTAATTTTGGATATCATCTTCAGAAGTTTCAGATTTATGTAGTCTCATAACGTGCCCTGGAGATATCACATACCTAATTCTTCTTGTTCATTATCACCCCTTGTTTTGTATAAATTGCTGTTATGTTGAGATTTCTCTTCCCCTTTTATTAAGGCAGTTAACCATTTACCAGTTTTATATGAATTATCATAGAAAAATTTATTTGGTCTATAAAAATAATTGGCTTCTTTAACAGCAATATTATTCAATAGTGCCTTAATCTGTAGCAATTCTACATAAGCTTTTTACTATGGGATTTTTGATGTTCTAATTTTTTATTGTTATCTTTGCTAATAGCTCCAATTATTCTTGCCTTTGGCATTTCCTAATTTCATGACATACACCTAAAATCCAGCTTCTAAAAATTACTTTGAAAGCCTTCAGTACACTATGATATGAAGCAGAGATCAAATTAAAATTTATATATTCCTTGATTTTCCTTTCAATGGCTATTAGGAATTCTTTATCCTTAAGTAATAAAGTATTGAATCTTCAATGCAAACCACTTTTATTCTCCTCTATTTGAATTATCTTTATTATTTCACTGGTATGTGATCAGATGAAAAGGATCCATGCACTTTAATTCTCAATTTACTCCCAAACAGGCCTTTTCCCCTGAAAAAAGTGCTGTGTCTCATGCAAGACTGATTTTCCACAGAGAAGGAGTCTGAACTTGCTTCATTTGGGCCAGTAAAGCTACTCAAAGGTTCAGAAAATAAAGCTGTTTATCTTTGTGTTTATAATTTTGAGTCTTAAAATAATTTATTTTATTTATATTTTTAAGTACAAAGTACCAACCTTCTATTCAACAACTTTCAGATGAACTTAATTAATTTTTCTTGCTGATTTACTATTACACATGCATAGGACAAACTGTCACCTTTTTTGTTATTGAAATGCAAGCAGAAGAACTTCATCAGGAGTACAGTATTTCCAAAAGCACACTGAAACCATGAAGATTAGGTCTCATGATGACAGCAACCTCCTGAGATAATTGGAGTTCTTCACTGTATCTGCAAATGAAGGACATTATAACTGGAATTTGCTCTGTGTTTAGAAGAAATGTTGTGCTTGTCTGTTTATATGTTTTAAATAAAGGAAATGAGAATCCACCCCACTGTTGTATGAAATAGATTTGTGCAACGAGTGCACTTATAATCAGTTGCAGATGAGTAAGATGCTTCTCTCTTCATGTAAAGCACCTCTGTGAAATTTAGCTAAGGTGAAATGTAAACTGTATCATGTTTTCCCATTTCATGTGGTATTTTTACCAAACAATTTTGCTGTTTGAATTATCAGTATAGAAACTTTGTTCTCTTACTCTTTTGATGGCAGAATTAGGTTTGAGGTAAGAATCCATATTATTACAAATATCAAAGCAGAGTGAAGTGAACATGGACAAACAAGCTGTGTATGATAAAATACAGCCACTCAAGGATTAAGGCATTATTCATTTCAAAGGCTGCTTTGTAATGTAGGACTTGGTCATTCTGATGTAAGTTTCACATTTAAAGGTAATCTAACAAAGTGTTTGTTTTAATCAGCCTGTCCTGTGTAATCTGGTGGAAAAATAAACATCAGTTAAAAGGCTATCAGTCTGATAAAAAAAGGCTATCAGTCTGATAAAATGACTTGCCTTAAATGTTAATTTGAAAAAAAAACCCACTTTCATTGTCATTGATTTGATTGAACTGCTGTTTCTCAGAGCAACTAAGAAGGAAGTTCTCCAATCTGTTTCAAGCTCTCTTGTCTTTTGGGTTTGTTTTTAGGGGTTTTTGTTTTGCTTTTGTGGAGTTTTTGTTGTTGATTGGTTTGTTTGTTTGTTGGTTGGTTTTTTTTTTTCTGGTGTTTACTGCCTCTCAACAGTGTCATTGTGGCTGGAAGACAGCAGTTATAGCAATATGATGCAGGTATTTTTCCACAGAGAGCTGCTTGGTTCTTGGATATTGTTTTGAAATTTCTGGGATAAATGTGTCATCCTCCCATTTCCAATAGCCATCATTAACAGAGAAGGAGAAGAACCTTTTCTGGGTATTTTTTGCTGTTGTGGTACAGAGCTGTGTGGGGTTGCTTTGTGATCTGGTAAGGCTTCTAGTCCTTTTGTGCTTTGTGCAGTATTTAAGGCTCCCTTCTCTGGAGTTTTGTACAGACTATAATGCATACAGGAATTTAGAAAATAGCCATGAGTTAAAGGAAACAAAACTCTGCACAAATTAATATACTGCTATCAGCTTCCGCAGTAGTATTATTCAGCTGTGTTATTACATGCTGCCTAAGAGCTCTGCTTGTGGAACAAGACCACTTTATGTTAGAGTGAAAATAAGAGGCAAGATAAAGAAAAATGCCACAAAATTAAAATCAGATGCCTGTGCTGTTTGAGTGGTGGTGCATACATGTTTCTACATGCTTGTTTGTTCTGGGCAATGTCACAAAAAATGTAAAGCATTTTAATAACTTTGGGGGGAACATGGTTACAGCTCTCTGTGAGGAAATCAGCCTCTTGAAAAATTTTGAAATCCATGATCCTTCTGCTTTCTCCTTTGTCTAGAATCAATGCAAAGTAATAATATGTGTAAAAAATAAGGTGAATGAACAGTGACAGGGATGACAACAAAATGTTCATTGTCATTACTGCATCTGCAAGCACACCCATTTGTGATAGCAGTGTAGGGTGACTGTCCTGGAGTGACCACAGTGTATATAGGGTAGATTTTTCCATACTTAAAAGTACATTTATTGGAGCTTGTCTTTTTGTGTCTAGGTGCTATTCCATAGACTATCTTCAGCTGTTAAGTTTAGGTGCTGGTGCACTGTGTCTGTGATTTACTATTCTCATAATCAGTAATATGTCTCTTATGTATATGCTTTCTTTCTCTTAGCTATTGTCTCTGATGGTCATATTAAAAAAATCTTTTCATGGTTTTGTAGCTTGTCCAGCCAGTCTGCATTTTATGATTTTTGTACTCAAAATGATTCCCTCTGCAATTTGCTTAGAACTTGAAATTGAGCTCCATGGGTGGTAGAATGACCTAAAATATCATAGCATCTACAGAAATGCCTGGAGTTCAGTGAGTGGAGGTAGAGAGGGGAAAGAGAATTTGCTGGTGTGGATCTCCCATACTTGTTGAAAGCTGCTAGTCAATGTTTAGCCAGCAGCCCATGAGCCTTTTGTCTTTAGGCAGCTGCTCTTTTCCCATTTAACTAATATGGCTTTTTTCCAGTTATGTATGTTCACCATGTTTGAATAGTATTTCCTGCCTTGTTTGCTAAGCATAAGAAACCCCTCATTGTACATCCATTTGCTGTCTTGCAGTCAGGTGGTCACAGGGGTTAACTGAGGGATCTTCAGAGCTGAGCCACAGTTGGTTTACTGAGTTGCTTGTGAGAGTATTCCTCTGTTCTGAGATGTAGCTCAATAAGCCAGCAAGTCTGGTGTGTGGAGTTTGTCCCTTCATAAAACGTGGTCACAAGCAAATGGCCACATACTGGCTGTCCGGAAGGTGTTAAGTGCCATTGCTTTTACTGCATGGAGGTAAAGGCTCCCCTTCCCAGACTGAAGCTTTCTCACTCACTGAAACCCCAATTAATTTCTGCTCGCAGAACAAACTCAGTACTAATGGAGATATTGCGTGGAATTTGTGCTGGTCTATTTTAGAAAAGGTTTTTGGTGCATTTTTTCATTCTTCTCCTATTTACACTGTGAGGGACGGTATGGCTCAGCGTGTTTACTGTCTGCCTAGCTTCCCTCTGTTCCATGCACTGTGGTGTGTAATTAACAGGCAACATGCCTTTCATACAAAGGAAAAGCAGTAAGTGGACTACATGGCAACTTTCTAGTATGCAACTGTGTTTCCAGAGTTATGCACATTGCTGCTGACACCTTTACAAATATAATAGTATGAATTTAACACACCAACAGAAATGCAAGGAAAAGGTGAAACCATGCTGGCTTCTTCCACGCTAGAAAAACAACAAATTAAAATGTTTGGCAAACAGAGGGCAAAATTCATAGGGAAAACACTTGTACTTCCTAGCTTCTCAGGGTTCATCAAGCAATAAAGTTTAAGAATTTTTTACAGCTTTGTGTTCTCATAGTTATTTTTATCCTTCTGTCTTCTTCCCCATCTCACTCCATTAAGCTTATAAAGTTATCAATAAAAAGTACTCCATGTACAAGGAATGGTAACAGTGTTCCTTTTGTGTCCAAAACATGTTGCTTAATTACAATAAATCACATTAAGTTACGGGGAACTTTAAAAAGGTCATCAAGCAGACTGGCAATAACATTTCTTTGAGAACGGTCAAGTTGACCTATGAGCTTTAGTGTTTAAAGGGCAAAGTTGAAATTCTCTAAGTAGTTACATAAATTTAAATTTTATGAATGGTGAATTTATTACTCAGGAAAAGAAGCAATGGTTAAGCATCAGGTAGTAAGTGTTACAAGCTGCCTATTTTGGCAGTATGGAACCACGTTTTCTTAACCTTGCTGGGACACAGGTAGCAAATTTTCTGCTTATTTATGAAGAGGGCGAAATATTCACTAGAAATGGAAGATCAGACCAATCCATTTATCTGTGTCATGGGATTAATGAGCTAGGAAACCACCTCCCACTGCCAACTAAATGCATTAGTACAACTGCAGACAAGAGAGAATGATTCCCCAAAAGATAGACTCTTTTCAAGTAAACCATAGTAATTTTTGGCTTTTCTCTTTACTCGTATGAGTAGTTTCACTGATTACTGGCATGAGGAAGATGGCCTGGGTTTGGCCCAATTAAGAGATGTTGTTTCTTAAAATTCCAACAATAACATTCCTACACATTATTCTACAGAGCTCTTGCCTCAGGGCCCAATCTTGTCATCCTTCCACACACAGCATTTCCATTGAAGTCAGGATCAAGAAAATTATAAACCATACAGCATAAAAAGATATGCTTGGTTTATTTGGCACTGGAAAGCTCTCTCTACAGACTTTTGGGTGCCATTCCATGATTTTGACAGAAATAAAATGGGAAGCAGGGGAAGGTTAATGTATGAGTATTATCAAAATTTTAATAACGAGTACATAGTTCTGGTAGGAGTCAACCAGAATTGACCTGTAAATACTGGAATGCACCCCTGAAATGAAATTGTTCTTTGAAGATTAATACCGATTCTTTTCTCATGACCTTATCCTCACCTCTTTGGGCCTGGCCAAGTAGTGTGGATAGTCAAGGAGCAGTGGATGTTTACAACTAACAGCACTGTGCAAGAAAGAAGTGTGCTAGTGCTTCTTTCATAAATGCCCCCAGCCATGGTTTCTCAAACTTTTGTCATCTCTGAGTTGCACTTGGTGGAACATGCTCCAGAAGAAGCTGCCCTGAAAACCTTCAGCTTAGATGTGACTAGATTCTGCGTCTGCTTTGCATAAGAATACTTTGTGTTTAGTCTTGTGATATGTTACCAGATACCTGGATGAAGTAGAGATTGGTCTTGACCTACAGGCCTTCGGTGGCTGTGAATGATCCGAGAAGTTCTTTTTCCCTACCTGAACTTTTCTGAGATGTCATGTGTGCTGCCAATGTACTTGCAAGGATGTACCACTTTGATTTTCCAAGTCCAGGTCCAGAAATTATTAGATCAAAGGCAACATTGTTATTTCTTCCAGCGTTTTCTTGGAGTATGCAGCCTGAGGAAAAGGACAGGTGAAGTTGAAGCGTGAGAAATCACAGTTTTGACTTATGTCTATGAGGACCAAAAAAACTCTAGGCATTTAAATATGCTAAATAATCTTAGAAGTGTCTAAATAGTCAGTTTTAGTTTTCCTGTTCTCTAAGTGGTTAGGAGTTTTTTAAATTCCTTTTTAGTTTCATTCTCATTATCTCTTCTGTTTTATTTTTATTTTACATGTTAAGAAAAAATGTTTGGCAAACAATGCCTCAAGCATTGCATCACGTTTAGGAACCAGGTTTCTAAGTGCCCCAGTTAATATAATGTATAATGTTGCATTCAGCAGCAACTCATCTGATTGAAATAATTTGACTGGAATTAAACTATTGCTACTAAAATTTATGTAAAACTAATGAAAAATTTATTGGTTTATAAAATCCTTGCTTTTATCCAGGACTTACAATTCCTATGCAACACTAGTGATCCTCCCACAAATAGTTGAGAGAAAATAAAATATAAGGGAGTTCATCAGTTCATATTCCCTGAGATCCTCACAGTTACTCTTCTTTGTGATCCAGTCTTTTAACTTTTTCATTACTTTAATCTTAAAAAATAGATTTTTAATTAAATTCAGAGCTATTATTCCCCTTTAGGGGAGGTGGGAAAAACAAATGCAACTCTGCTGAAGGACCTCTGAGCACAACACTTTCCCTCTCTTTACAGTTCATTTTGGCATTTTTATATATCTTCTGCTAATAAAATGTAATGATTTTCATCTTTTACTTTGACATCTGAGTCTGTATCTTTTATCTGTTGTTTGCAGTGTTTCAGCCCATAAATAAATCATATGACAAAATAAATTACTTAATCTTGTGTTTTATTTGGAAACACATTAAAGCCTAGCTTTGGTGGGAAAAAAATAATTTTACACCTTACAATTGCTTATATTACTTTTATGACTTTTGTGTCACGTTCAAATACTATCAAGGTGTCATATCAATACCAATTGTTCACAAGAGCCCCATTTTAAACCTTTCAAGTTTTCTGATAGAGTTTGATAGGAATACTTTGAAATGAAAGTACATCTGTCTTTGACAAATGGCATTTTCAGTTCTGAGTGGGGGAAATAATTCATACTATTATATTTGTGCATTACAAAAGCAATATTAATCCCCAGAACTTTCTTCAAATCAGTATACATGTGATTATAATGAAGTCCGTTTATCCAGTCCCCTGCATCCGAGGCTGTTTGTTGTCATCATCTGTTTTTTCAATCCACAATAAATTCACTAATTCTGCTGATTCCCAAAGTTGTTCTTTTGTATTTTTGACATCTGCGTAACTAGTAAAATAAATTGTACTGTACTGAATTTCAGTACATTTCAAACATTTTGTTTCTGCAATGAAAAATAAATGATAAATATTTTCTCCAATGTTGTGAAAGAAAAAAAAAAAGTTTGTAACCTCAGTGCATTTGTCAAGTTTTTACCTGGTCAAAGAAAATTAAATCAAATCCTAAATAGTTGCTTGCATGTCTCTTCTAGAAGCTTCTTTTCTTCACAAATGCTTCCCACAAAACTATCTTTCACATAGACAGTGTGCCCTCTTTTCTTAGGTTAATTACTGAAATATGATGTGGTTTGGTTTCATTCTTAGTAATTTCCGGATTCTATTCCAGGACATTTGGGATAGAGCCCAAGAGCTTAGCATGTTTTCCTTTTTTCATGGTAAAATTGTGCAAATATGCATTAGAGTGTGAAAACAAACAGTCTAATACATTTCTGCAAAGCTCTTTATGTTTACTGTTTATTGCAGATACCAGATACTAATTAAAATGCGCTAACAAAAGCCAAGATATAAAGAACAAAAAATATAACGAAGCCTCATCTTTTAAAAATACTTGTGATTAATCCCAGAGGACATTCATACGTCATTATTATAAAATCCAAGAAAGTTAACTACATCTTTGGAAAAGATAGAGTGCCAAATGCTGTATCCAATCCATGGAAAAATAATCATATTATGGTCATGTTTTCTAAGGAATAATCTTTTCAGATCCTATAATGGCATCCCACTACAGCCCTGCTTGTTTATGGTTCCTTGCGCTTCTCTGTGAAAACATCTTGAATAGGTTTTTAAACACGTTGAAATGCTTCTTCCTCTTACTGACATTTGCCTGTAAATAGATCTCTGTCATTATTAAAGAAGGATGATTTAAATTTGATCCCAGAGGTCATTCTTAAACAAGAAATTAACTTAATATGCTTGTTATTTTAAATGTGTGGAAACAAGTTGCAGCTTGATTTTAATTCTGTTCAAGCAAAGATCAAGCTTTCAGAGATCACATTTTGAATTCACTTCAGGTGAAATAAACTGCTGGTCCAGTAACTGATGCTTGCAGCAAGGTAGAATTTGTGTGGTCCTGTTACACTCTGTATCTGGAGATTAGAGCATTCATGCAAAGTAATTCTGTTTTCCTGTAAACTGAGGTACTGAAGCATAGAAACTGGGAACATGCAGGGATTAGGCATATTAACAAACAGAAACTGATCAATCTGTTCACAAACTGTGAATTCACTGTCCAGAAACTCAAGTAAATGTCAGCCACTCACGCAATGATCTGCAGTGGTGTTGTAGAGTCTGAACAACTCTTTACTAAATAACTGACACCATCGTCTCTCCTTAGGTATCCCTGTTACTTCCCGTGTAAATAGAGCACTAGGGATTTGGGAAAGAGATTGTTCTCTAAATTTGTCAGGCCTGTAAGAGGTGAACTCAGCACATGCTGAAGATTTCTCTTCATCTGGTGGAAGGCAGAGGGTAGCACTGGTGGAGGAAGACAGTTCCCTGTGTTTAGGAAGGGGATGTTACACCTCCTCTTTGTATTTCCCTGAAATGAGGCAGAGGGAAAGAGACAGAGGTCAACAATGGAAAATAAGCTTTGGAAAAAAGATTTATTCATTACTGGTGGATCAGATGCCAACACAAAACCCCTTTGTGGAACTCTGTTCTTGGTGTAGGCTGATTGCCTAGTCACTGTCCAAAAGCTTTCATATGGTTTTGTTTCTTCAGAAAATTTGAAGGTTACTGGCATGTCATTTTGCTGCTCAGGATAACACAGATGAAACTAGGTGGTCTTCTGGATCTTCTCTGTCTGGATGTTTCAGTTTTCTCAGACTTTATACTTCCTAGTTTTCATTCCAGAACCTCAAGAAAAAAAATTTCAACATGCTGTTTTGAAAACATTTTAAGCATTATTGTTCTTTTCCTATCCATATATCAAATTCTTCTGGTACATGGGATTGTTCCTTTCATACAGCAGCTGGTATCAATTAACACAAAGTTATTTTGAAATCCTCAAAAAGTTGTACCACAAACTCTGGTTGTTTCTGTTTAGATTGTTTCATAAATTAAAATATGCACAACCTTCTGAAAACAGGAATCTAACCTAAATGGGCACATTTTCCTTCCCCACTTTGCTTTGTTTTCATAAGTAGCTAATGCATTATTTTATTACGTAAAGTATATATTTGAGAAAATTTAGTTCATATTTCTGTCATTTCCAGTTGTTCTTCAAACAACCAAAAACCCTTTCAGGTGTTGCATGGAAAAGACCACTCTGAAAGATTAACACTGTCCAGTCACTTCAGAGTCCCTCCAGGGACCACAAGGAGAGGCAGGTTCTCTGAGGCCAGGAAACTGCTGAATTAACTCTCTAGGGATGTAGTTTTCTACCCATTAACTATAAAGGCAGCCTAGGCAAATTTGACTCACTAGTTAAAATTAACCCTTGAGAATTACTTTTTTCAGCTATGTTAGTCTGAGGGAAAATTTATTTGTTCTTTAGGTAGGACTCTTGTAAAATCTGCAGAACTACTTCTGAATGAAACAGAATATTTTCTGGTGTAAAATTAACTCTCTGTAACAGGGAGTGTGCATTAGAAGTATTTGCTAGTATTGGTAGACTAGCACTAAACTCCTCAACTGAAGTTTTGGAGACATTAAGAAGATATTTATGAAAATAAAGAATTTTCATCAGTACTGAAATGTCCTTGAAATCCATTTGGTTGTTCAGCAGCCAGGGTAGGTTCAGACACCTTGTGATGGAGAAAGTTTCAGGTGGTGCTCTTTTATTTGTACTACTTTCCTTCTAATAGAGGCTCCTGCAAACTCCTATTGTCATTAGTGTATCTCAAAAGGCATAGATCAGCAGCCTGATCCTATCCCTGGCCTTGTAGCAGACATCTTCCCTTTTAATGCAGTGTAGTTTGTCAAATAAACTATATATGGTGTCTTCCTGTAATGGGAATGTGTAACACATTCTTTTCCTACCCCAGATACATCAATTTCAGTATTTGTAGAAAGAAGAACAAGTAAACTGGCAAACTGAAATAAAAAAAGGTTTTAATTCTTTATTGTTCACCAGGTGCAACTGAATTTACAGTATGAAAAGAAAGAGATTAGTTTTTTTCTCTGTTTAAGAAAGACTCAGATGTGATTATTTTTTCTCCTATTTGCTTGTATCTGAAAACTTCTGGAATAAAGTAAAAGAGATATGGAACTTGCCTATATTTTTTTTCCTTGATGGAAATCATTGGGTGAAAAAGGAGTGAGGGTTTTTATATTCCAGTATACATGTAAAGAGTTCATACCTCCTCCTTCTCACTCTCTCTTCCCACTTCCCATTTACAGGTACACTTTGAACCTGAAGAATTAACACCTTTATTTTTTGCTACTGAACATTCCTTTCTTTCTGAACTTGGTGGCTACTCACCCAAAGTGTGGACATAAACAGGAGGTTGCTATTTGACACAGTATGTAACTATGCCATGGTAACAGAACTGTATTGTTATATTTGAAATGCGGGCTAGCATTCCATTGGTGGTATTTGTCATGTGAAAAGCCATACTGTGTTCCACTAGTGGCTCTTGAACACAACTGCTGTTTGGCAATAAGGGCAAGTACAGTGGATGCTGCTCCTGTGGTATGAAACACTGATCAGCAAATTCCGTCAGAGGAAGTCAGCACCTTGTGAGAGTGGAAAGCCCTGGAAAGAGCTTGGCATTCAAGTGCCATTGAATAGTCTGTTGATGGGAACACACTAACAGTTTAATTTGGACCTGATAAAATCCTACCAAGTTTGTGTTTTTGTCTCCTCTTGTATGTGCCCTTTTTGATCTTGCTAATAAAAAAAAGAAAAGAAAACTGTAAAGAAAAAAGTACCTTACAAAAGTACGTGCTTGGACTGACTCAGGCGCAATTAAGCTAGAACATGCCAGTCTTAACCTGCTGAGCTGTGTGTGGGTGTAACAGCATGAACAGAATTTGACACTCTCTACTGCCCGATACCACGGAAATATCTATGCAGAGTGATAAGCAGATAACAGATTGTCAGCCTTTTAGCTGAATTTCCTATTTTTGTTGGTATAAATCAGACTCTTGCTTTTTCCCCCCCTCATGTTCTTCACCCTTTCCCTCTCCTTTGAGATATCCTAAATCCTTGCTGGAACCCTGCCAAATCCTTCACCGCCTGTGTCATTCATCTCTTTACATCCTTTCATTTTTTAGGCTTTGTCTCATGCCATCCTTCTCACCAGAGATCCAGCTTCTTCTCTGCGTGCAGGGATCACATAGGTCATACGTCCCTTCTTTCTCTCAACTTTCCTGGGAGCTCAACACATTGCCTCCGTGACACTTGCATCCTATGCTAGTCTGGGAAATGAGACTCCAGATTGAGACCACCCCCATGTCAGGTGCCCAGCTAATGCTCTGCATAATGCGTTCTGCATTCACTTACGGGATGCTGATGGAGAGTTAAGTAGCCTTCAAAAATGCTTGGGAGATGTAACATTTCTCACGGACCTTGCTTAAAACATATGGGCCTTGCCTTAGGGCCAACTAAGAAAGACACAAGATTACTAATTTGTTTACATGTATCTATTCACTTTTTTTGGCTTCGTTGGACAAGTTAATACTCTTATGAAGAGACATAAAAAGGTGCTGAGGAGGACTAAATTGTCCCTTTGTATACATACAGAATAGCCCTGGAAGCTGGTTAAGGATTGTATGTATCTGTTCTAAAATAGAATTTAGCGTGCCCAATGCTGGGATGGTAATTTGCAACTTTAACCAGTTTGGAGAGCAAGAAAATTTGAAAACTATGGTAAGGCCCAGATAAACTTCTCCATTTCCAAAAAGGGACAAATAACAAGAAATGTTCCTTCCCTAATGCATAATTTCTCCTTTTCTAGCATAAAATATAGTAAATTACTCCAAACACAAACTAATCATCAAGAAGGCAACAATACTGTTAATGATTTAAGCATAGTACTCAGTCTGAGTTTACTCTGCCTTATGGAAATATCAAAGTCACTTTGATTATGCTCAGAGGTTTAATATAGCTATTAGAACAACAGCTACTCTATTGGTGTTACACCACTAGATTTGTTAAGTTGATTCAGCACTAGAACTATGACTCTTATTCTTCCAGTTGCATTTGTAAATTTGTTTTTGTTTAAGTTTGAGTAATTGAAGTCTTGTGGGAAGTAAAGTCATTGTTCATCTGCTTATTTCAATCTGTGCTGGGAAAGCCAATTTTCTCTTGTTAAATTATATTTCTAATGTTCAACAGGGATAGTTGCAGATACTTGCTGTCACGCCTTGCTTTCTCTGAAATACATCTTAGCTGACTCTCCAAGCTGTCTTATCACCCCCTGATGTTTCAGCAGCAAGATGATTCATTCAGAATGGTCTTACTCCATTTCTGACATCTCAAATCTGTGAACTGAGATCATCTGAGAGAGATCTGAAAATGGTATTCTGTAATGTGGCTAATGCAGAACTATTATCTAAACACAGCAACGAGACCAGGCCAGATTTTTTTTTTAATGAGCTTTCTGCTTTGAAGCTGCAATCCCACATCCATATCCCCACTCCTTTTGGTGCTACATTTTCCACACCTGTGTTGCAGGTGCCTCCTCAGATGCCTTTACACAATCCTTGACTATAGTGGTGAGAAGGGCAAATCTTGATGCAAGTATTCTGTTAGAATAAATGACACTTCCTGCTTGCCATGTTGACAAGAAAAAAAAAGGAAACAAAAATATTCTGTCAACCAGAACACTATTTCTTTGACAGAACAGTGCAACTTGCAGAACTTGGGAACTCTGTTTAAAAAACAGTTTTTGAGGATCTGATAATTTTTCTTAAGTGTTTCATTGAGGCCAGAGTCTTTTGGAAATATTTTATCAACTATCATATAAATGCAACCACTTAAAAATAGGCAAAGGCAATGTAATTGTAGAGTATCATACCATAAACCAATACAAACTTTTTCTCTTCTGAACAGAGAGCCAATCTTTGGTCCACATTTAATGAAAGAATAGAGCAGCTTTAATGAATGATGAAAAGTTGATCTAACTCCCACTGAAGTAAATGAATGGCTTTTTATCAGGCTTTTAATGCACAGAGTAAAGCAACTGTCTTTGTTACTTTTTGAAAGTGCTAAAAATGCTTTGCACATTTTGAAAAAGTGAATTGTTTGGTTTCATCATAGCTTTAGAGATGACCTTAAGTGTTAATAAGCTTTCTTTCAGAACATCTTTGAATGGAAAATAGCCAATTGTGCAATGAAGCAATGAAGCCAAGTGAATATTTGGGGATAGAATGAAAGAATGTGCTTAGTTTCTTGTTCTTTAGTTGCTTGCTTTTTTTTTTTTTTTTTTTCTTTTCTTTTAAGATAAGCATTTAAGGCATATGAGATGGCATAGGCATTCTCTTAAGACATTTAAGGAGATATCATCTGAATCCCTTATTTTCTCAGGGTACTGAAGGAGAAAGTATTGATTAGTGTATATGCTGGAATTCACATCCTATTTGTAGAGAACTAATAAAAAAATAAAAAGACTGTGGTCCCAGTAGAGTTTTAGCAAAAGTAATGGTAACAATAATGACTTTCCTACAAATGCTTTCACATGTTCAGAAAATTTTCTGTTCTTTTTTAATAGCTATTAGGCTTGTTATGCTGAAGTGTATAGACTTAAAGGAAATTAAAATGAGAATACATACACTGTTGCACTGTTGCTATACTAATTTCTAGGGTTTCTTTATCTAGATTAACACACTGTCTTAATGTTTAGTTGTCTGCCCATGCCTGCATTGGTCAGCTGGAGACAGTATCCCAAATTCAGCCTCTCAAACTGAAAAAAAATATTGAGAGGTATGTAGCTTTTTGAAGACAAGTAGCCATTAGCCATGAAATTTGCTGTGTAAAGAGCAATTAGAAGATCTGTCTGCAGCAAAAGCCCTTGAACATAGCTTAGAGTGATTTTGAACAAATCTTCTGCTGCCTGGGAATAAATTTCAAACACCCAAGGAAAAATATTTCTCCATAGTTCTCATCACAGATCACATTGTTTTGTCTGTTTAACTGCTGTAGTCCAAAGACACTGTTTCCTCCTTCCCAAGATTATTTGAGCTAAACACTTCAGATATATTATTGAGTACATTTATTTTGTGCTGAGGAAGGCAAGAAAATGTATTGTGAATAGATGATAAATTAATTTGCCATTTTTATTCCAAAGAGTAATTCTGCCAGGACACTCTCAGTGCCTCTTCTTGTAAAGGCTGGTTTCTGAGCTTGCATCAAAAAACCTAGTCCTTCATCTGGCTTGCTGTAATGCATATATATATTAATGCTTCAATTAATAATTCAGATTAATTCATAATGGGACTAAATATTAAGGAAAATATTATAAAAATCAGTATCAATAATTAATGATATCTTTTTGGCTAGAAAGAATTTCTTGGAAATTATTAGGAAAGAAATAATTTACACAAACCTCTATCTTTTCAATCTTACCCCAACATAGTAATTATCATCACTCAGATTGGCATGAGAATAATCATTAAATAGGTATTTAGTTACAGGCAGATGTTTTGAAAATCTAATAATCTGTTAAATCAGTATCAGGAGTGTTGACCCATTTGATAAAAATATCCCTGTTTATAATTAGGAACCAAGCAAAATTTTTCATGGTCATTTATTCATTTCATAATAAATGTAGGTGTGTATGAATACATACTCATATACAAACACATATATGTACACAGACTCACATACACACACACTTGTGCTCTTTAATTAGTCTTTGTTCAGTAGGAAACATGACAGATGCAAAAAATTAATCAGGGAGTTCATAATGGTTGGGGTTGGCAGGGACCTTTGGAGATCACCTGGTCCAACCCTGCTGCTCAAGCATGGGCAGCTAGAGCTGGCTGTCCAAAACTGTCCAGATGGCTCCATCCAAGGAGGGAGGCTCCACAAAATCTCTGAGAAACCTGTGTCAGTCACTGAAAAAGTTTTCCCTGTGTTTCTGTTTGTGCCCATTACTTCATGGAGCACCACTAAGAACTTGGCTCCATCCTCTTAGCACCCTCCCATTTCGCTTCTTTAGGGTTATAAATCCCAGTTCTCCCAGTCTTTGCTTGCAGGCAAAATGTTCCATTTCCTTCATCATTCGGTGGCCCTTTGCTGGACTTTTCAGCTCAGTGACCTACAGAGAGCTCTTGGCTGTGGAGCTCAGAAGTGGACGCATTACTCCAGGCATGGCCTCACAAGTGCTAAATAGATGTAAACACTGGAAAAAGTAGAGAGTAGAGGTGAATCAAGTAGATTCAAGTCAAGCTGAATTGAGAAAAACACTGACCAATGGAGTTTGCACTGAGCAGAAACATTTCCTTAACATCTAGAATGATGTAAAAGAAATTAATTTCACAAATGGGGTAATGGTGGTTCACATGTCAAAGCTAACCTTTTTCTACCCCAATGAAAAGAACAGTTGTTTTCTACCAGAGAAGAAAAACAAAAGAGAAGGTACTAAAAAATATCTAAATGCTGAACGCTTATGTGTGTTACTGTTCTTTTATGTGTTTGTGAAAGATGCACACGTATTTCAATAGATGTACCTAGAGGGAAGACTCACACCCAAAATTTGAAATAAACAAAGCAGGATTGTTTAGTTTTCACTTCTTGTTAACTGCAAGGCCCCATTTAAGTTATTTTTTTTTCCCAGTGGATTCAGTGTTGACAAGTGTGAAGGGTTACCATCCTCTGCCTCCTGCTGGATATTTTGTTCACTGGCATCTGAGAACCGTCTGCAATGTGAAGGAATTGAAGAGCATGCATAGATAATATTTTCTATAGTATGTTTATGGTGACAGATTGAGAGGTCCCTGTTGCTCTGCTGCTACTCCCAGTAACTCAGAATACTAAAGACCTCTGCAACTTCTTTCTTCAGTTGTCTCTTTTCTGAAGAGTCCTTATCCACTTAACACACTTCCCGTGGAAGCTATTGCAAACCTGCAATTATTGTTGTTGTGCTTCTTTGAACATTTGTTGATCTTTCATCCTTTTGTAAATATTGGGGGGGGGGGGGGGGGCAGAACAGTACATGGTAATTAAAATGAGACAGACTCCTAGATTTATAATGTTGTACAGTAATATATCCTAAACCTCAGTCTATTTTTAATAACTAATGGCAATTAAAATATGTTCTTATAAGCTGGTTAGAATCCTTGTTCATCAGTAGAAATAATGGTATAATTTACAATACCATTTGTAAATTTGCAATTTATATATACAAAACACCACACTTTCCCCACATTTTTATAGCTCTTATTTGATTCTGCCATTTCAATATTCAGGTGTTGACTTTTGCAGTGCTGCATTCAGTTCTATGACTGGCTCATCATGCTCAGACACTGTCACCTTACTTCTCCCTTCATGTTCCGTATCCCTCAGGAATATGTAGCTCTGTAATGCTCTGCTGGTAGTGGCCCTCTGCATTAAAAGTGTATTGTCTATTTCTTTCACACAGCATTTTGTCCTCTGAAGTTATTCCTTTCTCTTCTTATCCTGAGAGGATCTTTGATTTAAGATCCTTTCTGGAGGGACCTTAATTTAAAAAAATTAAGCAGAATAATAAGTTTAGAGAGTACCTCCCAGCATGAAATTGGATTTCAAGTGAAAGTTTAAGCAGTCATCACTCAAAAACTCTTAACTTCCCCAAATCAGTTATTTTATAAGGTTAATGCAACATTAACATCAACGCAATCTTATTTTTTTCAGCCGATCACAAATAATATGTTCATGTTCATCATTAACCTGGCATTAGCTAAGTATAACATCTTATGCTGCAGTCAAATGTTCTTGTGGCTTAACATGCATCCAGTTCTTTTTCTGGGCAAATAAGAAAAGCAGTGAAATAAGTTTAAAAGAGAAAAGAAACTGCCATAAACCTCCTTCTTTGGGGTTTCTCGTCCAGCTTAATTTTACAGCTTCTAATAGTTAATTGATGTAGGACTGGAGCGGCCACATTTTTGCCAGGCAAAACCACGCCTCGTGTTATGCTTGTGTTTTGGAGGCTGTAGGGTTGATGGTTCAGCCAAGGCCCAGCAGGGGCCAGGAGTCCTGCCCTCTGTGCAGCATCAGGAGAACCGTCTGCCTCCATGCTCCTACTGCTGTGAGTGAGTGCACGGCCACCTTCTGTGGACTGTCTTTAGGGAAGGACCACCTCACCACTTTCAGAGAGGCTCAGTAGGATGACCTCCTTCTGGACCCCATAATTCTATTTATTACCCCATAGTAGAACAGTTATATACAAATGTGGGTTGTTTTTTTAATTTTGTTTTTGAGGTCTTTGCAATAGAAAGTTCAGTTATGGCCGTCTTTTCAAAAACCTTTCCAAATAAAGTGAGAAAAAGATGGGCAAGATTGTGAAGATGATACACTAGGAATAGATGACTGAGAGGAGACCAAAAAAATCTAGAACAAAGTAAGGAAATTGAGAGGGAAGGGTGTGAAAGTGGATGCAGGCACTATGAGACAAACAACATGAATAATTCTAGTGGTGCATGTTTTTGTATCTCTGCTTATTTTTGCAGCATGCCTAATGTGCTGTTGTTCGGGAGAAAATACAATGTCTTGTGAAGTAAGATCACTGGTCGATATAGTCTATTCACCTCTGAAGCTTTTAGAGTTACTTACACATAAAATATTTTCTGGAAGCGTCTTTTCATTTTTCACCCACTTACATAGATTATTCCTGTTATTCAAATTCTTATTTTTTACTAGGATGCTAAAAAAGCTTGAATCAAACTTATAAATGTTGCCAATTTAGTTACATCACATAGAAATAACTAGCAGAATAATAAATATCTAGCAATTAAAATTTGGAAACTTTCTGTGGTTACCTTGTTGAAATTAATTTTACACCCCAAAGAGATTGCCAGGTTTTGTGTTACTGTCTTTTCAAACAAAGGTCCCATACATAACCCCTTCCTCATTTTTGCCGTTAGTTGTGTGTGCTGCATAGTAATTTTCAGTTGTTTTTTCAGCTTTAGCCACAGCATAAACCTCTTTACTATCAATGTACTATAATTGCAATGGGGTGAGTACAGTTTTGTTAAAATATCCTTAAGTGGAGAGATTCTGGCAGTGTTTTGTAAAGAAAAGAAACCGTGGTGTATTCTACAGCTACTTATTGTTTAAATATCACCTTTTCTTATTTTCCCATTGTTGTTGTTTATTTTTAGCATTTTCTTTCAAGATGTTCAAAATCATAGCATTGGTTTTATCTTAAACTTTTAGACTCTGTCCTGCTTTCAGATATATGGAAGAGTCAGTACTCCAAGTTTATGGACTTTTTGGGTGTTTGAGACATAGATTAGTTCAGCATATTTCAGTCTTTCTTTCAGAAAACAACTTCTGTGATTCTAAGACTAATTATGTGGCTAAGAATTTTTTTATGATTACATCCATGTTTAAAAGGACAATGTAGTTTGCCCTTTGTTTTACATGTCACTGCTATCATGCCATTGTAGAAGGCCACGAGGTTGGTCAGGCAGAACTTGTCCATGGAGAAGCCATCCTCACTATCTCAAATCACTTCCATATTCTCCTTGTGCCCTAGCAGAGCTTCTAGGAAGATTTGTTCCATGACCTTCCCAGGCACAGAGATGAGGCTGATTCTCGGGGTTGTCCATTCTACCCTTTTGACAGACGGGTACAATATTTCCCTTTTTTCAGTCGCCTGGAACTTCACCAGACTACTGTGACTTTTCAAATCTCATGTAGAGTGGCTTGGCATAGGCCAACTCTTTCAGGCCTCTGTGATGCATCTCTTTGGCTCCTATACACTTATGTACATTCAGGTTCCTCAGGTGATCATGACCCTGGGAAGCATTTTGTTCCTCCAGTCTCCATCCATTTGAGAGACGTGGGAAGAGAGATTGCCATTGAAGACTGAGCCCTGTTACTGAATGGAAGGGGGACCCTGGTCACAAAGGACACAGAGAAGGCAGAGTTACTAAACATCTTTACATCAGTCTTCACTGGCTGGACCAGACCTTGGGAATCTCCGACGCAAGAGACCAGGGTAAAGGAATGTTGGAAGGAAGGCATTCCATTGGTCAAGGAGGACTGGGGTTAGAGAACACCTAGCTAAATCTGACATCAACATGCCCAAGGACCCTGGCAGGATGCATCCAGGAGTGCTGAGAGAGCCAGAGAACACCACAGCTCGGCTCCTTATGGTCATCTCTGAGAGGTCATGGTTATCAAGACAGGTGCCTGAAGGCTGAAAGAAAGCAAATGTCACCCTGGTCTTCAAAATGGGCAAGAAGGAGGACCCAGGGAACTACCAGCCAGTCAGCCTCCCCTCAGTCCCGTAGAAAGTGATGGAGCACCTGATTTGGGAGGCCATCTCTATCCACATGGATGACAAGAAGCTGATCAGGAGTAGTCAGTACGGAATCACTGAAGGTAAGTCATGCTTGACTGACCTGACTGCCCTCTATAGTGAAACAAATACCTGGGTAGATGAGGGGAGAGCAGTGGGTACTGTCAACTTTGACTTTAGCAATGCTTTTGACACCGTTTCTCACAATATCTTCATAGGCAAACTCAGGAAGTGTGGACTGGATGAGTCAACAGTGATGTCAATTGAGAGCTGGCTGAACCAGAGGATCATAATCAGTGGGACAGGGTCTGATTAGAGGCCTGTCATTACTTGTGTTCCCCAAGGTTCAATACTGGCCCCAGTATTGTTTAACTTATTCATCAGTGCCTTGGATGAAGAGGCAGATGCCTGACCAGCAAATTCACTGATGTCATGAAGCTGGGAGAGTACACAATACTCTGGAGTGCTGTACAGCCCTTCAGAAGGACCTGAACAGGCTGGAGAGACTGGCAGAGAAGAACTTTCTGGAAGTGAATGAAGGCAAATGCAGGTTCCTGCACCTGAGGAGGAAATAACCCCCCACACCAGCACATGCTGTGGGCCAACTAGATGGAAAGCAGCTCTGCAGAGGAGGAGCTGTGGGTCCTGGTGGACAGCAAGCTGTGCATAAGTCAGCAGTGCCCTTGTGACCAAGAAGGCCAATGGTGTTCTGGGGTGCATTAGGAAGAGCACTGCTGGTAAAGCAGGGGAAATGATCTTGCCCCTTTACTCAGCTCTAGTGAGGCCACATTTGGAGTGCTATGTCCAGCACAAGAGATACATGTAGCTCCTGAAGCAGATCCATCAGAAGGCGACTAAGATGATTGAGGGACTGGAACATCTCTCTTATAAGGAAAGGCTGAGAGAGTTGGGCCTGTTCAGTCTCAAGAAGAGACGGCTAAGAGGGACCTCATCATGTATAAGTGTCTGAAGAGAGAGTGCCAAGATGGAGCCAGGCTCTGCTCAGTGGTGCCATGTAATAGTACAAGAGGCAATGAGCAGAAGATGGTGCTGCTTCTGGAACAGAAGTTCCACCTGAATATGAGGAAGAACTTTACTGTGCCAGTGACTGGGCACTGGAACAGATTGCCCTTAGAGGGGGTGGAGTCCCCCTCATGAAATATTCAAGAGATGCCTGGACACAATCTTTTGCCATGTGTTCTAGGACAGCTCTGGTTAAGCAGGAAGGTTGGGCCAGATGACCCACTGTGGTCCCTCCCAACCTCACCCACTCTGTTATTCTGTGATTCCATGAAAACTGTTGTTATCTCAGCCTTCTTCTCAGCTATTGTTACTGGTTTTCCAGCACTCTTTATCAGTGTGAGTATGTATTTTTTGGCCTTCCTTTTCTGGTTAACATAAATATAGAAGCTCTTCTTGTCATTCGTGGTGTCCTTGCCAAATTGAGTTCCATCTTCGCCTTGGCTTTGGACTTCCACACTCCATCCCTGCACAACCAAGCATCGTCTTTATACTCTTTGCAGGTTACCTGTCCTTGTTTGCGTTGCCTGTGCTTTTGTTTCTTTTCCCATAGTTTGATCAGTATATTCCCTACTCAGCCATGCCGGTGTCTTGCTTTCCTTGTCTTGCTGTCTCTCAGTTGTCACAGTCATCTGCTCTTACAATCCAAGTTTCCTGCCCCTTTACTGACTGTCTTCTGTCCTGAATTCTCTTTGCTTTACTGTATCCATTGGTCATCATATTTTTGCCTAACTCTCCATGCACCACTATCTCTCCACATATACTTGCAGTCCTGGCTCTTTCTCTGCAAGGTCTTTTCTGCCTCTTCTTATCCCTAATACTTGACCCAGATCATTGTCTGGTGTCTGTCTGCCTTCCATGTCTTCTTCCTCCGATCTCCCCACTGTCTTCCAATCTCTTCCACTTAATTTTTCTTCCTGTTCATGGGTCTCTTGATCATGTATTTAAAGTATAAAGTATAAGTATTGCAATAATGTGAATGCTGAACATTTAAAAATGTGACTAAAAGTGTTTTTAATTATATTTTCAATTATTTGTGTGTGTCTCTGTGTTCATACTTCAGAGTATATTCTGTTCATGGGCTAGAGCTTTTCTTCACATACTCGGTGCTAGAAGTGTGCACGCTTAGAAAATGGAAGCAGATGTTCTCATACAATATCTTGATTCCAGCAGCTGAGGTTTCAGGAAAACTATCAAATGTTTCTAACTCTCACATTAAATTATGTAACTTGGCACTAATACGCTGATAGTATGCTATCAGTAGTGCAGATCTAACAACTCTGAATTATTCTCACTCTTTAGGGCAGATGTACTGAGGTGTGGGTTCCTTTGCATCATGCATTTAGGAACTGAAAACAGAACAGCATGGTTGTGATGTCTGTATTAAATAATGAGGCAGAACATAGTCCTCTAGAGCAATAGGTTTCCCACTGTGTTGAGTCACTAAGCAAGCTGTCACTGTTGATGATGTACTCTTATTTTTAGAAATCCTTCAATGAAAGTCAAGCTGAACCCTACGATGCCTTATTTTACATTGCTTAAGTTGTTGTGATGCCAGTTTTCATTATTATTGATGTTAAACACTTAAAGAATATTTCTGGGTTAAGCAAAAGGTCTTCACGCATTTCAATGATTTATGAAGCAAATAGGCTTGCTAGATGTCTGTGAAGTGCCACTGATGGATTCAGTGAATGCAGCAGTAAGCACCCATTACAGCACCTAGAACACAGTTTCTGACTGGTTTTTGTTCCATTTACAAGCTATGAAGGAGACTTGATGATGCTTTTAGCAGAGAAATATTTTAGAATGTAATTTTTTTTGAAGAATAATTCTGTCTGAAACAGTGTGGAAAATGACAAACAGCTCTAAGAAGGAAGAAAATGCATTGTGTTACTGTTCTGTGAACCCTGGCTGTATCATGCAGCCTCTTAGGATAATAATATGAAGTCTCAAGATAAGCTACCAGAGTCTTCTACCCATACACTCTGTAAAGAGGGTTTTGTTTCTACCAGGCTAACTTTTTATGAAGATACTTTTTACTGTCATGCTTTGACACTGACTTTTTCCCTGCCTCTAGATTACAGTATTCATCTTAATTATCTTTACTGATCTAAAAATGAGATTTCTCAGTTTCATCTAGGGTTGATCGAAACAGACATGGATTTCCAAGGGAGATTAGTGCCGAGTATATTAGTGATAGCCAAGAGAAAAGTTTTCATTGTTATTTTCATGTTTAAAGCTATGAAAAGGAAGAGATACTACAAAATCCTAACCAGGCTGAACCCTGCTTTTCTTGCCAGCTTGGGTGGTTTTTAGGGTGGTTAAAAGTAGGTTACTCCTTACACTGTCATTCTTTCATTTGAATGAAATGTCTTTCATTCAAATGCAGATGTATTATTGTTAAAACAGTTATAAGAGCTTCAGCATCCACAGATTGCTTCAGAAATTTGAAATATTTGATCAACAAAGCAAGACAAGAGACAAAGCAATCCCCTCCAACTCAATCTTCCCATAAAGCTCCTCAAACCTAAAACCAAAAATCCGTCTATCTAATAAAACAGCAGCCACAAAATCTTTTTCTGCAGCAGTTATCAGAAGTTGGTAGCTCTTAATATAAAAACATGTATACAGGTTTTTTCTACACATTAAGGGGGGGCAAGATCTTTCAATATGGAAGGAACCACTTTTTTGAGTAAACTGGTATGTCTAATTTGGCATACTTGAAAAATGAAAATATGTAAAATCATGGCTAGTCAGTAAGGCTAATTCAAATTAATTGTGTCCTCAAATTTGGAATTCTTTTTCATAAAAGATGAAAAAAACACACATACTTAAATGAAAAATGATCCTCAGACAGTGTCTGCAGAGTAAAAAGTGAATTCACAGACTTAAGATTTTGTTATACTCATGTGCCATACTTTTTAGGCCAAAAACTTAGCCATGGACTGTACTTCATGTTGGAGTACTTAAGGTACATGGAAGATTATAAGATCTACATATATTACAAAAAAAAAAAAAAAAAAAAGAAAAAAAATTAAGAAAAAAAGGTCCTGAGGCCTTCTTATTGTCATCCTGTTTCCCAGAACAATTAAGAGAAAATGTGGTGTCTCAGATCAATCCTAAAGCATGCATATTTTCTTCCTCCTCTCTAGGAGTGGAGTTATATTACATGGTAGATTTAAACTTGGGGCAAACCCATACAGACGTTCAGAAGAAAACCGGGTGTGATTAAGTCCTGGGTAAGTGCCTTACATTTTCTGAGTGTCAAATCCCAAAATAAAGTGGTATTGAACAAGTTTTTTTAGTCCTGTAAAACTTCTGAGGCCTAATTCCCAATGTCTGGGCTACACGATGAAGCCAAAATCATTCAGAGTTTTAAAAGATAATAACCAGAATAGGTAATAACCTAATTATTAAAGTGCTAGCTTGGATACCAGAGGAAGCCAAAATCATACAGTTTTAAAAGACTATAAGCAGAATAGCTTAATACCTGATTTTTATGGTTTTGAGCTAAAAATGAGTGAAAGTCACAGAGTTTGAGTTAATGCAGCAGTAAGCTGAAGCAGGAGGTCTCCTACTTGAGGTTTCTTGCTCTTTGGCAACATTTATTTTCCATTCCTTTAGAATTTTTCACAATTTTGTGGTCGAGGGGCAGAAGAAGAAGAGAAAATAGAGGAAATATCTTTAGTTCTGTTTTCAAATTGAATGCTATTTGCACAAGGGTACTGGACGCACTGCAAGAGAAAGAAAGAAAGAGAAGAACAAGTGAACGGGAGCCATTCAGACGTCAAAAAGAAAATTCACTGAAAAAATTTGAATCAGTATATTGACGATAGGAATTTAAAAACTGTATTTTCATAAGTAACATCAAAACCATTTTTAACTTAATATTCTGAATAGATGGCAATGGTAATACATGTAACTGTAGCTAATGATGGTCAAAATTCTTTTTCACCCATGAACTGGTTGATAAAAGGGGATAAAATAATGCTGCCCAATTTTTCCAAGAAAATTTGGGGGGGGTCATGACAAAAAAATCCAAGAGACAAGCAAGTAGTGAAAAAATTCAGCTGCAAACCTAATATTACTGAAATCTATTCTGCGTTTCTTTATCAAACTCTTGCTTGCACATGTATTTCAGTCATGTCAGTGCTTACAAACTGGAAGTCATCTGTAACTTTGGTCAACAACTGGTGCAAATACTGTAAAACACCAATAGAGGTGATGAGATACACAGCGTCCTAACTGTGAATCTGTATCATTCTGCTTTCTCATGTCAGTACATGTAGGTGTGAATATGCACATATATGCATATTTATCCACAATAGTGGGTCCTTTTTTGTAATTCCTACTTTAGAAATGCTTTCATATCTCCTGATAGTTTTGTCCCTTTTAACTTCATATATAAAAATGTACAAGAAGTTCAGTTGATCACCTGTCTCTCTCTCTCTTTTTATCTTTTGAAAGCTTGCCAAAAATCCAACCACCACCTAGGCTATTAGTGCATTACTCCATATTTTTCTACCCCCATGCCAATTTTAAAATCCTTTTCATTTGCACCTTTTATAACTAATGGATGATACTTTGGGGAAAATTACAGTGACATTTGCAAAATGATGCTACTTTAAAAGACAGTGTTATTCTTCAAGTGAACATAGTGCAAAAATAAGCAATATATTTACAGGGAAAAAAAAAGAGAAGGCTAATATATGCTCGGCTTAACTTCTTGGAGGCATGAGATGACATAAGATAATGCTTTTTATACCTTTCAGGGTGGTAGAACTTTTACCAGGTTTCAAAGAGATCAACCTGGACTCAGGCTGCTGGTGCTGAAAGCTGATTCATCAAGCCATCATGACTGAGAAAAACACTTGGCAGTTTATTGACTTGAGTGGGTTGTTACATCCTGATGACTTTAATGAAACTTGGTCACCTGTTTACAGCTTGTGCATGAAACCTTTTCTGAACTAGGAACTTAAGACTGCATTGAGGGCTCTCTGTAGTTGTTAAGTTCAAAGGAATACATGTGTAGAAAAGCAATTGAATCTACCAGTAGAAGTTTACTGTTGCCTTTAATTTCTATTTTTTCCCCCTGTCATTCACTGGTAAAAAAAGTGTATCTGTGGTGGACGGACATGTAAAGGCACACGTTTGGCAATCCTGTTTTAGTTTAAACACCTGTGAAAAACATTTTCAAACTGTGATTTAACCAACGTTAAAAAAAATAAAAATTGATCTTTGATCAGAGGTCCTTCAAAAGCTACTGAAATGTGGAAATACTCTGCTATGTCACGTATTTCTCCCTTGTTGAATTCAAAGGAAATGTGAAATGCAGCTGGAGTTGGTATGGACAAAGTTCCTACACAGTGGCATGAAGGGAAAGAAAGAAGCTGTGTACCTAAGGTCTTGTAGTACAGGACCTTGCATCATTAGCGGTCCAAGTCAGTGGCAGTTTAGAAATTAGTTTTCTAAACCTTTCACCAATCATTTTAATGCATCTGGGTTTTCAGCTGGTTATTAAGGCATTACACCCAAGGATTGCAAGATTTTAGAAAACTTTAATTCTGACTTTCTCAATGGTCTATAATCTGATTATTAAGGCATTAGACCCAAGGATTGCAAGATTTTAAAAAACTTTAATTCTGGCTTTCTCAATGGTCTATAATCCGGTGAATGTGAAGATTTATGCCCTTCCTGTGAAAAAGACCACTGGAAATGTTTTGTTTAAATTCAGATGGAGCTGCAGAGAACTTTGGGGTATGAAAGATTAGGTAATGAATAAGAGAAATAGATGCAGATGAAATATGATTTCCTATGCATGGTGTATTTCAGGGAATCATTAATCCACTTGAATATGACCATGAGTTATGGTCGCAGTATTGTACTAGAATGTCTCAAGAAGGGTATTTAGATGTACTTGTGAAGTTAAATATGGTAAGACTATAAAATATTGATTTTTTAGCACACATAATAGCAGACCTTATTTTCCATGAGGAAGACAATGCAGTAATTAATTTTTCTATGGCAGAGCTTTATTTCTGTTTATGTATTTTTAGGGCAGGAACATAGAAATACTTTCATTTAGAGTTAATTCATAGCAAGAACTGAACTATGAATGTTTAGTTTGTACAAATGTCTTCTATCTCCATGCTGAAAACAGGTCATGTTTCCTTCTTTCTTTTTGACAATAAAGAACAAAAATTTGTAGTAAAATATTACTTGTGTTTTAAAATTCGGTGACTAATTTTAGAATTCCAACCTTCTGATTTGCACTTACTGCTCACCAATGCTTATGTCATTAGGAATTAATTAGGTAGTCAATGAGGTGGATCTTCAATTTAAAGCTTGCACTCTGGATTTTTTAATATTTTCTTTTGCTTATAAAATTACAGAGGCAGTTAAATGGTTATACTGTCAGCTCACTGAGGGTTTGTTACCACAAAAAGCAAAAAGTGTTCTTACTGCCATCTCGTCCATAGTTTATGCACTTTTAGGGAAAAAATACTCTATTATATAAAAAATTGCTGCACCAGACATAATCCCATTATGTTGCTCTTCAAATGCAGAAGGACAGCATGCATAGTACATCACCAACAGAACTGAGCTAAATTCCCTACACATATATTCCAGATAGTCTAGGGAGGAGTAGTTCAGAAAATTGGCACACCTAGGAGTGGAAGTGTGTACCAAATGCAGGTCTTTTTACTGTTGAAGTACCCACATTTAGTAGCACAGTGTATTTTGAGTATGGAGTGGATACATCTGTGATAATTCACATGTATGAGTGTGTGGCTAGAAAATGTTTAATTTCTTAGTGCTTGATGGTTTTGGGTAGAATTTCCCATGTATTCAACTTATTTATTAACATAAATCACATTGACTTGGGAGCTGAAGACCCAGAGTAATTCTCAGCATCTCTTTCTGTGTGGAACAGTTGCACCTTCTCAAGCCTTAGCTCTCCTGAACACACAGGCTCAGACTGGTTTTCAGGTGATAGGGTTGAAGCAGAACCAAGCTGTTCATGTCTATCACACCCCATCCCTGCACGGACTCTAACAGTGTGACTGTCACCTGAGTCACATCTATGCCTCTGCAGCACTGTATCCCAAATATTGTCAAGGGCAAGAGCCACCTTGAGTGTACTGATACCTCACTTTGAAATGCAAAAATAGGAATTGGGGTAGACAAGAAAATGAGATCTGCCAAGAGGTCTTCCTAATGTTTGTGGTGGCTCCACCAGTCTTCATAGCCCTTTATTTCAGTCTTTTGCCATTTTTATCATTATAGAATTTTTCTTAATACCTGGCTTGAATGTTCCTTGTGGCATTTTAATCCTGTTATTTTCTTGTTTACAGTAGCTTTTTGTACCTGAAGTTTCTTATTATTGCCTGCATCTGTTTATTTTCTTACACAAATAGATTATTTCAGTTCTTGCAGTCTCTCTTAAAGGATTAAGTTTTCACTTTATTGTTGGAGGAAGTCTTGTAGATCTCACATCTTTCTTGAAGTACGTTTTGCAAAACTGAGGTCTCACTGATACCAGAGTTGACTTCCACCTGCAGTCTTAACAGGTATCAGTAGAGCAGAAGGGCTGCATCAAGGCACGTGTTGACATGTAGATACCTGTTTCCATTTACATGTCAGCTCATTTCTTGACTTTTTCGCAATAGCACAGAATTTCTGGCTTGCATTTACCATGTGATATGTTACAACCTCTGAACCCTTTTCTAAAAAGCTGCTGTCAGTCATCTCTTCTCCCTCTTCTGGATGCACATGACTGTCTTCTTGTGTGTCTTTGTCTTGATTTCTTTCATGAAATTTTTCCAACTTCTAAAGGAAGTTTTGAATTCCAGTTCTGTCTTTTAATGTGCTTACTAGAGCTGTAAGGTTGTTGCAACCAACAGGTCACAAAAGCATTCAGGTTCCAAAACATTACTGGAAATAGGAAGTCATACTGGGTTCAAAAAAGCTACCTGTGAGATTTTATTCCTTCGCTATGGGAATAAAGCAGGTTATGATTCTCCTCAATGAGGTTTTTTTTTTGAACAATTTTGTAACCACTTTACAGTAATTTTGCAATGTGTTTTTGCTGAGTTTGCCTATGAGGAAGCCAAATTAAAGTTTGTTGAATACTTATTAAAATCAATATACAGAGCTTTGACTAGTTTTCCCTATCCATGTGCATTGTTTTCTTTTCACCCAAGGAAACTAGTCTGCTCTGACATGATTTATTCTTAATAAATCTATTCTAGCTGTTAGTTATTTCCTTTTTACCTTCCACATAGTTTACTCAATTATTAATTCTGAGTTTTTTCTGCAGTTAAATCATCTGTACATTCTTGTCTTTTCATGGACAATGTTGTGGAACTACATAATTCTGATATAAGTAGTAAGATATATATGGATGATGATATTTGAGTGGAACTACAGCTGGATCAGCCATCCAGCCCTGTCAGATGCTGACATTGTTGCCTTCAACCCTCAGCAAAGACATTGCAACTGCACCAGTTGACTCATCAATACAAGCCAGTTGTATTTAAAGGATCTGTACTCCATGTAAAAGATACTTCAGAAGTATTATTTTCCCGTGGAAGGGAAAGATCCAGATTTTGAAAGTGGGTTTTCTTTCAGGTTTATTTCTTCTATAGCCTGGGAATAGTGGATAGCAGTGTGTTGGAGAGGAGGCAGGACAGGAACATGTAGACGTTAAGCAGAGAAAAAGCTTTTCAGGACTTCTGATTCTCCATGTCTTGAAAAAAGGCCAGAAGTGACTAGTTTTAAGGGAAGTGATATATCAGAATAAAGAATTTATTTTTTTTTTAAATTATGGGGAGTTCAATAATATAGATATTTCAATTATATCTTTGCCCCCATACCACTGAGTGCCAGAAGAGACTTGGGGAAGGTGTAATTCTGCTGTCTTTTGTGAGCAGGTTCAAAAGAGACGACAAGTAAGTGCAATTTCCTCTCTTTCCCACTCTCATCTCCTTTCTTTCTTCTACAAAACAAACACAACCAACACATTTGTGGAAGCTTTTAAATTCTTTTGGGACAACTCCAGTTGCTATAGGTTAGCACATTCCATTAACCATTCACGTGTAACCTGAGATCCCAGATGGGATCTCAGGGCTCAGGACTTGAAGCTCTTTATTGGCTCCTACACCACTCTCCCTGTATTTGGACAGTGTCATGCCTATACACAAATTGAGAAGCTGTTCGGCTAGGATGGGGTTCAGTAGCTTGCATATTACTACAAAGATTGTTGTATTTTCTGCAGGAAAAAAAATCTTCTGTTAGCTCTCTTTACCCAGTATCATCATTTTCTGTGGTGCCTATGCCTCATAGTAACAATAAGAAACACTTAAGAAAAAAGTAAACTGGAAAGAGAAAAGAGCTTTAGTCTGTGAACAGCTGAAGTGGACAAGCTTCTTCTAGTGTGAGAGATATAGGAATGCTCTTCAGGGTTACTTGTGATGTCATCAGATGATTGTAATAACAGGCTTCTGTGCACTGATGACAGTCTTCTACCACCAAAAAAAGATCAGAGTTTCCAAAGCATGGGGACCTAATTCACTATGGCTTCCAATTCAACCTGACCTACCTAGAGCTGCTGCCACTGACAAAAATACCAGCTGTGTCACTGCCTAGAAATTCCTTTAAACCTGTGCCTTAACATGCCTATTGGGATATTAGCAGGTATCTTTAGATAACTTTTGAAATTGTTCTTTGATGGGTCAGTACCTGTATAATGTCATCTAGATGAGACATCTGCTCTGTGTGGGCCTGAGATAAGATATCCCGTGCTTCCCTGGCGTTAATTCTTGCTCTAGTGTCATAATTCCCAGAGATGCTATGCAAAAGCTTGTCCATTTCTGCCATCCTGACATTTTCCTGAATAGCACTTTAAAGGATTTCATCTTGGAAAGCATACCTAACTCATCCAAGTATATGTGCAAACTCTTTGAAAGAAATTTTCATACATTGCCATTTCTGTTTTTCTCTTTTTTGTTGCTTGCTTCTTTAGAGCTTGCTGGAAAGTTATTGAGTCTCACTGACTCTGAAACCTATTGATTGGATTTGAAGAATATAAAGAGGAAGCATGTAACATTGATAATAAGTAGGGCAAAAGATTAACACCAACACTAGTTTGCAAGCGGGCATGTCAGGAAGGTGCAGCAGGAGCCAAGTGTGTTCTCTTGTTCCAAGGTGATAACAGAGCCAGTAAAGATAAACATTTGGGGTGAGGAAGGAATATTTCCTCTGATTACTGCTGCCAGGTGGAAAAAAGAGCAAAACTGTGAGTTATGCTGTCAACACCAGGTCACCAACAGCCACTGATGTTATTTAGAGGCTGTGGATATGGTTATGTATGCTCATAGAAAAAAAAGGAGGAGCAAAAAGAAAAGAAAGAGGTGACAAGGAGATACCAGAAGTAGGAAGAAGATGACAACAGCTATTTAAGATAAGGATGGTTAACAAGTGCCATGAGGACTGGGAATGTGTGAAGTGGGACATTTAAGTGGAGCATAAGGACTGCAAAGCATTTAATTTGACCAGTGAAGATGTAGCGGACTGGTTGGCAGGTCAGTCCAAGTGACGATTGTGTATGTGTGTTGTGAAGAGAGTGGAGCGGTAGACTCAGGTTCGGTCTCTCAATGCTTATCAGGTCAAGTACAGAACAAACTCCAGTATTTAGTGTTTAGCATTTTAATTACCAGAAAACACCAATTCCAGTAAACACCCACCAACTCCATTTGTATTCACACTGAGCCTGTGGAACCAAAACCAGTCCTGGGGCCATTTTAAGAACTTTGGGAGTTTTGTCACAGACTAGGGTGTGGTTTTTGGTGTTTTGGGTTCTTTTTTTTTAATTTTTTTTTTAATGGGAAGTATGTTGGTACTCTCATTTTAATACCCAGTCCCTGATTCTGCAGCAAATTCACATACAGAAGTGGCTATGAATCCACTATGGCGGTGGATGGTATGTACGGTGGCTATACATCCACTATGAATACTGGATGTCAAGTATGTTGTAAGCATTGTGAAACTTTCTTAGAAAAGACTGTATGGGATTTTATCTTCTAATTAGTAAAACTCTTTTTAATAATCATCTAAACAAAGGTGTTATTCATTTCATGTTTCTGCAGGGAAGTGTTAACATAGTAATGCTTTGTGATCATGCGTTAGATATTAGGTTCATAATAAGTATAATACTGTCTTAGTTGTAATGTCCATTAATACAGCAAAAAAATACAGTATGTTAATATGTGTTCCTTCAAGATCAGATATGGAAATTGAAAGTGCATTTCTGTGCTAATACAGTAAAAGTCTCTTAAACCCATAAAGTTTGAGAATGGAAAAAGAATTATTTTAACAGCTTTTTTCCATTAATTGTAATTTGTTTAAGAGGGCTTCTTAGTATCATATACTTTCTGATTGCACACTCGGAATTATTTTTCCTTGTGGACACATCTCTTTCGTTGACAGGTTGTATTATTCTAAGTTACAGGGAATCTGACATTATCTTCAGGATCTTTTTACAAATAATATATGCAACATGCTTTGAATATATAATGGAATTTCACACCAAGTACAAACTCGCTGGTGTACCACAACAGTTCAGTCCAGGTCCTGGTCTAGATTCTCTCTCCCTTCCTAAAAGTTATATTCCTGCAACAGAAGAAAAAGTATTGCTGCTACTTCTCCTTCTCCCTATTTTTCTCTCAACATTTTGTTCCAGATCACCTACTGTAAGCAGCTTAATCTCTCTCTCTATTTCTTGGACTGGTTATAGAACAGGAGCTGTTTCAAGCTTTTTCTTTCCAGCTTGATCCATTTTTGTGGTGCACTAACTCCCCCTTTTAGAGGTGCTGCTTTCTGTTACTGCAGTCCTGGGTGGGCATTTGAGCTGAAACAGTGCATACTACCATGAAAAAGTATTATTTTGGTGTAGTGTTTTAAAACTGCACTAATTGGAGGAAGAGGTTGCAAGCCATTTGATTCCCTGGACTTCTGATGCAGCAGAGGAGGATTCCCTGCACTGAGGAGGCAGAGGAAGGGGTTAAGCTGACAGAGAAGTAAGCTTAGTTCCTGTATCTTCAGTCTCTTAAAACATTGAGAAAAGAGAACTGAAGTTGATGTCTTTTAGGGGTCACATATAGTTCCCACTGATGAAGCTGTTTGGGATATTTTTTCGATCCCTATCAATAGGAGCCATAGAATCTCATGTTTATAGTTATTTCCTCTTGGAAATTGTGTATGTGAGAAGTTCATACTCTTTGCCACATCCTGCAGTAAATGTTCGTATCAGTCCTTTCCAAAAGATTGATTCCTAGCTTGCTGCAGCACAGTTCATCAAATCCTTAATACAGAGGTGAATGGATGGTAGTCTCTTTTTCATCCAAGCAATTGTAAGCCTGCATTTGGCTAGCAGTTATGCTTGTTGGATGAAGCATGACTGTTCAGTATTCGGTTTGCTTGCTATTGCCAGCAAACAATACGCTGGCAAGGGTTTATGCTTTCTTTCTCTTGCCTTTTTTTTTTGTGTGCTATACAAAACCAAGCATGGGTAATGAGTGTCCAGAATGTGTATGCTAATTCCTGTAGAATCCTAGATGTTAAAGTTTAAATGGAGAGCGAGTCATTTGAGGTCGTGCTGTTATCTTGTATTACGTTCTCTGCACTAGTTAGATTTTGCCTAACATTGTTTTAAGTTACTGAAGAACATTTGCAGCTGACTCCTCTCCTTTACATCTCCCTCTTTTGTTTTCCCATTTAGATTCGTCTATCTCTCTGGTGACGTTAAAGGGAAATAACCAGGTAGGCATAATTTTCTGGCACAAAAAAGTAGTAAAGAGCCTGAGAATGCAACGGGATTTGGCTTCTGAGCACATTCCTTAGTTCCTTTGTAAGCCTCTGTCTGTATTAATGTATTGCTGTACTTTGCAGAATAATATACTCACACGGGCTTCATAGTCATCTTTCTCTCTTCATTCTGAGGACCAACATGTTAGTTTTTCAACAGCTGTAATCAGGAAAATAAGAGCTTTAGAGTTTGCTTCAAACCCTGTATCTCTAAGCAATCTGCTGCTAGAAAGCTACTCACAGAGTTAGCATGAAACTATTCTAATTCTGTATTAATTGCTGTAATTAGGTTTTTTGCGTCATGATCAGATCAAGGAAGCCTAGAGAGAGAAAAAAAAAATAAAAAGAACCCTCTTTATCCACAACTCTCCTAAAATGAGGCTCAGTGTTGCCGTCAAAGGCAAAGGCAATGCAAGTCGACTTTCCCAGCTGGGCAAAAGCCCTTGTCTTCAGAGATGTCAGGGTCAGTTTGGTTCCAGTAGAGCTGGAGCAATTCTCAACATGCTATCCTTCATGCAGACCTTCTGATTATTTTTGTCACAATGGGAACTGTTTGGTATCCCTGGTTTGTTTAGTTCTCTCAATTTTGGAGGCTTTTTTTTTGTCTTTGCTACTTACAGGCAGACTCATGATTTCTTTATATGATCCTATATGTGCACAAGATAACACACAAGATATGTGTGAAGAGTAACACCCCTCAGATTTCTCCTGACCAGTTTTGAGGGCAAACTGACTGTTCACAAAAACACCTGGTTGCAATCTGGGGGAATTTCCCTGACTGAGTCTTAGGCTTCTATCATTCCCTGTGATGCAGGATGAGCATTCATTTATACTGCTCTTTCCCTTTACACAGCTGTTGTTTGCTATTTCCCTGTTATTAAATACTTGCACAAGGAAAGAAATATAAAAATGCTGATACTTGCCATTAACTATTTTTGATGCAACAACTAAGTCTGCCAACTGCATGAAGTGAATGCATTTTGTTAAGCACATCAAAAATGCATTTGTAAGAAAAGGCTCAGTGGGTCAGATAAGAAGGACACAGAGAACAGTTGTAGCAAAATACCTTGGTTTCCCTTCCACAAATTGTGTTTTTCTTCCTTTGGTCCTTTAATTATTTAGACTGTAAACTTATTATAATGGAAACTGCCTCTTAATCACAACCTATCTATACAATGGCCACACATCAGCCAACCAACACCAGAGAATTCTTTCCCACCCAGTCATTTCTCTTGTAGCTCACCCCACCCTTAGCATGTATTATATTATTATATTATAATTTAGAGTCTTCTACATGGCAGCCTTTCTGCATCCTGTTGCTTTCCATTCTTTCTCTCTCCTCCTTCATGACCTTCTCCAGATGGTACACCTGTAGGAAAGAGAAGGGATTTAGAAATGGTTGGTTTTCTTTCAATGGGAATTAAACTGCATTAGCTTCTCACCAATGCTTTATTTTGGGAGCAGGCTAATCTGTTAGACCTGGGCAAGAAACCGTATTTCCATTCAACAAGAATTCTGGAAATGTAAACATTTACTTGACTTGGAGGAAATGTTAACATCTCAGGAATGTTTTCAAAGTCCAAATCCAAGGAGCTGTTAGCTATAGAGGGCAGGCTGGACTTACACTGACACTATGTCAACAAAAACATGCTTTTAAGACTGTCAAAATGTTTCTGTGTCCAAGACTCCTGTTGTGTTTTTTGTGTTTTTTTAAATAAAATTAAACAAATTCAGTTTCTTCCCCCTAGACTGCCTTGCCATTTTTATAAAGTGAAACATTTTCATCAGAAAGGGCTTGAAGAAGGAAGGTAAATTTGACTGAGCATCCATATTTTGGCTGAACAGGTCCAGATAATACTCTTATCCTTTTATATACTCTTGATTAGCACTATCCCTGTATGTCCAGGAGAGTTGAGGTAAGACATGAAAGAAGGGAATTCAGCAGTGTACTGGTCACCATTACATTCACCTTGTCCTGCAAAATCTCAGTTTTTCCCTCTAATTTCAGGAAGAATGGGAAATATGGATCCATATGGGTTTAATTTTCCATAAAGATACAGGTCTCCCAGATGCACAAAAGAATTAATATTATTGGTAGTACAGGCGACAGAGCAGAAAATGAAGCTTTAAGTGTCATGGTGTGCTTGTTTCAGCATGTCAGAAAGGAGTACCACTGTCAAGAAGTCTCAAATTTTCCTTTTCTCAAGTAAGTGACCATCTTCCATGGCAGCTGCCACTTCCCTCTGGCCCTTCTCACCAGAATAGTACCAATACGTAGTGTTATTTATCATTGTTACTAAATTTTGTTGAATTTTGTTTCTATATATCTGTACATGTTATGGACCTCTATGGGAAAATTATTTGAGCGAGAGCTATGGGATTGAGTTATTAATTATTAATAAGCAATAAATTTTGGATCACCCAAATTATAAAAATAACATTCCCAGCCATGTGACAGTCACTTCTCTCTTCCCCTGCATTTTTGGAAGATGAGGAATATGATCTTTTTCATGTTAATTTGTGATGATACCATCAGTTATTCTTTGAATGGTAAATTTTATTTCTCAGGTCTCTGCATTAGAAGAGAAGAGTTTTTCTGTTGGTTTTCCCATACCACAGGATTTGTGGTACAGTATGAATCCATTAGATTTATTTTATCATCCAGTACAATATGTGTGGGAGGTATAGCTCCTAAGAATGTGTTTCACAGATCACTCATGTATGGAGACATTAGGAAACTCGAACATTTTTTTTGTCTGAAATTCCCCTTACTCTTCCCTTAAAAAAATCTAAGCAATGATGCAAATAAGTTTTCAAAAAGATTATTTTATGAATACATATGCTATAACTCAGTCTTTTTAAAGGATAGAAATCACATAAATGACAGTTCCAGAAACTGTAGATTTATGACTTTTTTAAACTTTGCGATTATGCTGGCGATGACTAAAAAAATAAAATTTTGTAATTTTGAGGAGAGAATAATGTACTTTTTTATTAAAATAGAAATGACACACTGCTGCATATCTAACTTGATTTAGTGTTTTTATTAGTTATAGAACTGTTTTAATACCTCACTAACTATTGCTTTCTCCCTCAAGGTTTTCATTGTTCTCATACCCTAGAAACAAATTGATAATTCTGAAAAAAATAAAGTATTTCTTAGTTGTTTGCTAACAGCAGAATAGCAATCAGTCACCACAGGGTTACTACAATGGGCATCATTATATCTGGATCCTTATCAATTTCACTATATGGGTAAGTATTATTGCTGCATACCGGAACTCCTTTGGTGTTATTGCTTAATTTTAATTGTGATTGTAAAATGTGAAAAATGTGGATATTTAAACCACAATTAAACACCTGCTATACTTGTTGTGCATTGGCATTTAAAGATATATTGAGTATTTAAAATCTGCTGAATCAGATATTATATTGAGGGGAAAATAAAAAATAAAAAATCTCGGATTGGTTTGAAAGCAAATGTTTGCTTAAGGAAACAGTTGCCGGGAAATTTAATTTAGCCAAGTACGTGATGCAACATCTGAACCTTAAAACATTTTGAAGAGTAAATTTTGACATCGTGCTGTTTCTCATGCAGCTTCAGAGGCTGCCAGTCCCTTGCAGCTTCCAAGAATCCCACTGTCCTATGTGTGTCCCTCTGACATCCTGCAAATGGAAAAGCCTGCACTGGAAAACACCTGCCCAGCATTAACAAGATGTAAATGGCAGAAACAGCAGAATGTCAAGTTGCAGAGACACAAAGAAATGAAGATTTTTTAGAAAAAGCCTCTGCTGACTACTCCCAAATTCTTAATTTCATTCGAGAGTGAAAACATTTCTAAATTGCTTCTGGTTCTGTGGTGAGAAGCACAGAAAAACACATGAGCACATGATTTTTGTTAGGCGTGTGTGAGTAATCTGAATGAGTTAGAGCTCAGCACATGTTGATGTGCTTTGCTGCCTTGGATCTGTTAGTGGTGTAAGGTGGTTTAAATCTAGCAGACATAAAGAGAGGCAGCAGCTCTCAGTACAATTAAATCTGCAAGCAGCTTCTACTGCACAGCGCGGCTCATGCACCTTTCCATAGCTCATCTCTTTCCTCTTCCTTAAAAATAGGTTGAAAAAATTGTTTGGTCTGAAAAATGACAGATCTATCCTCTCAGTAAAGGCTGTTTTTCCAATATTGGAAGGAAAGTTTGCTTACAGGCATTAAAAAATTAACAGTATTTTAAGTGTTATGTTTTACCTATTATTGTTTTGTGTTTAGCCACTTGCAACTCAGAAGAAAAAATATCATTGTATCTACCCTTCCATCTTTGCATATACAGTGGAAAGATTTTTCTGAGCCGTCAGCTACTTCTTACCCATTCTGGAAGAGTTCTTGGGAGATCTTTTGCTTCATGATTTGCAATCTAATCAGGTTCTAGGTCTGGACCTAGAATCAAATCCCTCCCCTTTGCCAAACCAGCAGCTTTTGGGAGAGAAACTGTTCCTCTCTTTAGGAGGGGTTACACCAGTATTTTTCTTCAGCTGTGGAAGAGAGCTGGGTGTTTCTTAATGGTCTGCTGATAGGCATCCTTGGTGATGCA
The DNA here is from genome assembly GCA_032173965.1 of Sitta carolinensis. Taxonomy (NCBI): domain Eukaryota; kingdom Metazoa; phylum Chordata; class Aves; order Passeriformes; family Sittidae; genus Sitta; species Sitta carolinensis. The sequence continues at coordinate 36,424,827 of CM063284.1, forward strand.
TTGATTTAGGTTTTATTTCCTGCATCTAGACTCCTGAGAGGATTCCCTGGCTTCTTGCTTCTGTACTTCTGTTGAGTTTGCATTGAACTTTGAAATGATTCAACATGATCTGCTGTCAGCCTCCTGCTACACACTGGGAGATCAAAATAACTCCCTTCCCCTTCCTGGGAGAGTAGGGTTCCCAAGGGCACTTCATGGTCCTTCTCTTTTCCTACTTGCTAGTTTGAAACCAGTGATATCTGGCTAATAGTTGTGACAAAAGCAAACACTGTTTTGATAACTAATGTGTGCAATAAATTGGAAAGTTCTGTATTTCAATTTTTTTCCCCAAATTGTTTCCTCAGTTTGGAGGTAGAGTACTCCACTCCTTTCTGTACAGGCCAAACAGTTACTCAAATGCTTTACCACAAATAAATAATTTAAACATCTTCTTCTTGTCTTAGAGCATGTCTTGGCTACCAGCACACTTTCCTGTCAATCTTCAGTAATGGCTTGTGTCAGGTGGAACCTCCTGGGAAAGAAATGGGTTTATTTTAAAAAGTTTATGAGAGCATCTCCAATATCTCCAATGTGTGTTGTAGAGAGGGATTATTAAATATAGAATAAATAACAGACAACTGTATTACGAGGCTTTAATTCCATCGAGAGGTTCCATTTTTCAAAAGTGGATTTAGTGCTCATGAAAGCTGTCAGGTTGAGGTCCTTGGAATCCAAAGTTGTTTTTTTATCCCATAGATCAGGTGTGGTATTGGCAAAAATCATGCGGGCTCTCCCACATTGTCCTGACCTGCAGCACCTGTATTTGTGCGTTAATCTGACCATGCAAAGCAAGTAGAAGGGCAGGTCTAGGAGGTGCAATGAAGTTTAGTGTAAGTAATCCAAAAAGAGCTCAGAGAAGGCTGGTGCCTCCACACATGTCAGCGGTGTGAACAGAGGTATTAGCAGGGGTCCCAAAGTGTGGTGAGCCCCTGGAGCTGCACTGCTGAGTGCACATAAGCTCTCAGCATCAGGCAGGCTCTGCACCACAGGGGAATAAACCCAGAGCAGGGGAGTCTCCAAATCCCACAGGCAAAATGGTCTGACTCACAAGACTTCTCTCATCTCTGTGATAAGCTCACCCATAGGGAGCCTCACATTTCCCAGGCTCGGCAGGGTGCGTGGCATATTGAGGCTCACATTTTAAACCTACACCTTTATAGCACAAGGCCCATCAATTAATTTACCTACTCTTGTGTCAACTTTGTCAGCTTTATAAATTGGAAAAAGAGATTCATGATCTAAATCCAGCCCCTCACTCTGCGATGCATTGATGCCTATAATTCCTCATAGAAAATATCTTTCCTGAAGTCTGCAATGTGTTATAATCTCTAATTATGAATATGTTCACAAAATTTGTTCATCTCAAGATGCACTTGTGCATCTGTTATTTATGCACTATACATTAAACTTTACATATAGCTTTAGAAATATTTCTGCAGATGTGCACTTGTGCTTAAAAGACCATAGAAAAGGATATGTTAAGCTGTGTGATGAGGTCCTTGGGTATGGATTATAAAATACGGGAAAGAGCATCATCTTTTCCCCATGGTGGAGTCGTAACTAGAGGTAGATAACCCTCTGCTGAAATTTTGGGGTGGAAGGGCATCCCCAGAGTCACGGCTACAGGTGATGTTGCAGCCCATCTCTCAGGTCGCCTGGCAAGCAGTATGTGGGCTCTGTGCTTCTGCTGCCAGGCTCTGTGGGGTGAGGGGCTGTTCCTGCCTACCCTGGAGCCCAGGAACAGACAGTGTTTACTGTCTGGGTCCTCATGGCAGACAAGCCTGGTATCAAGGGCATCCTCAGGTCACCCTTTGAAGATGATATAGCAAGAAGCCAGTGTGTTTGTGAGGGCAGGGAAGTCTGGCACTGAGTAAGAGAGACTGTAAACTTATTAGAGAGGCTGAACTTTATGTTTAAATAGCACATAATGCAGTGGGGACTGGTCCCTGCCTGGCACTTTTAATTGCTGCTGTAATAATAATACAAGAAACAGAGCCACTGTTCTGTACTCAGCCATACAAAAAATGATAAATTGTTATTCTACTTGTTTTCCTATTGTAAAGTAATGCTGTCAGTATGGAATTCATTTAACTGGGAGATAAGTCCTCAAATGATTACCTTAGAATCTGAAGGGGGTAAAAATACAGTTCAGCACTAGCCAGTACAGAAAATTAGTATTAAAGACAGCTTGAAAAACCAAGCAAAAAAATTTCAGAGGGACAATAAATGCGTGATGTACAAAAATAAACTTATCTTTGAGCACACCCCAAGGTCTTCTCTGGGTCCTGGTTCAAATAAGTCCCAGAAGGACATGAATGCCACCTTAAAGCTGTGACTGCTTCAGTATCTAATGCTTTTCTAATAGTGTGCTGCTATGAAGGAAGCATTAACTAACAGGTTTTGATAGGGAGATGCTACCAGATTTTTTTATATGTTAACCTCCCTTGTGTAAGCTAGCAAAAAATGCACATGGTTTGTGGAGATGAACCCTGAGAGACTGTGTTTTTGAAAGGTACTGAGGTTCCTTCATTTCCACTGCAAGTTAATGAGGACTGTGCCAGAAGGGAATACAAATCTGTTGTGTTGGCTTGGTTTTGGTTTAGTTTTTTATTTCTCTTTTTCCTATGTGTGTGGACTTCTGCGCTTCACAAAGAAAAGCTTTTTCTCCATGAAGAGAAGACACCAACATATCTATATAACATGCCCCAGTATCTCCTCAAAATGACATTTGCTTGTTAATCTAGAAAGTAACAGTGTATGCAATTGAGTGATCTATGTTTTCTTTTCACCCTACAACGCAGTTTTGCTTTTCATGTTTTTATGTTATGTTTAATAATAGAAGTACCTGAAATATTTGATGATTTATGGAAAAACGCATTCTTTGCTTTGCCTTGAAGCACCATATCTTTATGGAATCATAGAAGCTGGAGACTGTAAAGGCCTTTTGGGTCACTGGAGCCACCCACGTGCTGATGCTGGATTGACACTCTTTTCTTTTCCTGTGAAAGCTACTTGTGATATGGTGGTGCAAAGAAATTTGCACTTTAATGGGACGCATTTTCATAAAAGCTCAACCTGATTTTGTCTCTGTTTATGGTCCAGATATATACAGTGCTATACAGGCCATATGAAATTACAGCAAGAAGTTGTGAATGATGTAGGAAATGAAAAATTTGTTACAAAGAGCAAGAAGGTAGCAAGCTGTGCTGCACTCTACCTTTTGATATTAAACTCAGATATAAGCTAGGCAAGGAAACTGGACTCAAAAGGTCTCAAGCAAATATAAACCCCTATAGAATAAAACTGAGAAAAAGGCTAATTAAAAAAAAAAAAAAAAAAAAAGTTTTAGCATAGCTTGAAAGTGTTTATTCTCTCCTACTAAAAAGAAACCCAAACACTTCCCAGCTGAAAAGAACTCTTCCAAATGTGGCTTTGTCCCAAATGAAGACAAACAGAAAGGGCTTCTGAAAATTTGGGGAAGTGCTAGAGTATTCATACCAGAGAAAACTGTGGGTTTTTTATTGGATTTTTGGTTTGGTTGGGGATTTTTTTCCTGCAAAGTGGGTGGAATCACTCATTCTAGGGCTGGTAAGCAGCATATACAGAATTTAATAGTAGAACATGTAATAAAAAGAAATCTTACTACAGATGGCCTCTCAAAATAAAATTAAATAAAAGACAGGTAATGCTTATGACATTATTACTGCAGGTATTCTGACCTGGTTTACTTTCACCCCATTATGTAAGGATTCTATACCACACCCTTTTAGGGGAATAGAAAATATTTTTATATTTGTTCCTATAATGTGCTATTCAATTCTTCTACCTTTGATTTGTGAACATGGATTTCTTTATTGCTTTCAGAACCCTTAGAAATTATTTTTCTTGTGACGAGGAATGCATGGACTCCTCCTCAGGCCAAGTCCATGCAACACATAAGAAGTTGCATGTCTCTCACTGCTTAAACCGAGGTGTGTTCTTTGACACCTGGCTGAATTAGATCCTGAATCATCATCACCATCAATAGCTACTGCTTGCACACTCTCCCTGCAAAATATGACTTTTTAAACATGCAGCTTTGGGACCTTGTGCTGGTCAGCAAAGCAAACACACTGAGTGATGTTCCCTGCTCTCTTCATATTCAGGGCTCAAAATTACTGCACCAGATCCAGTACTTAATTCTTTTTCCAGTGAGCACCTGCATCGTACGTGTGGGAGTCTAATCTTCACATGTGAGATGGCCTCAAATAATTTCTGTGGGTTTAATAGCAATTCTGTGGTGATCAAACTACTGCAAAGAGAGACCTGTATCAACCCATAATTCCCCCCCTCCCCTCTTTCAAACATATAATCTAAGGTTTCCCTTGTGTGTGGCCCTTCTTTCTTTTGTGCCATGGTAATTTCTTCATAGGTGGTACCTGACAAGTCCTTTTTTACCCTTAGAGTTTTTTGTTCAGATTCCATTCACTTCAAAATATCATTACCATTGCAAACAAGGAAAATGTGTTTATCAGAAACTGCAAACTCCTTTAGGGCCTCATAGGATTAATCACGGTTATAAAGTTTTATTAAACACAATTTTTGTTTAATGACAAGCTCCACCAGTCCTTCCCATTCCAAACCAATCCTGTCCTTAGGGTGTATCTAGCACAGCAGATTGTTTTCAACAGACTCTCAAGACAATCCCTATTACTTTGTCATGCACAGAGATATTTTTCTTCCTGGATAATTTGAACTTCCTTAAAAATCACATCTGTTTCATACTTTATTTATTTGTAATTTAAATCCTTAAATTGAATCTTTCATTACTAACATCTGGGCTTGAAATGCAGCCCACTTGAAAAAATACAAATTTTATTTTATTTGTAGTTACCCCCCTTCACTCAGTAACATTGGTACAAACATTCCCTGGCCAGAGGCAAAACAGCCGGGTATCTTAAAGCTGTGATGCCGTACCACGTGTAATATGGCTCACTTGAATGTCCCTGAAGTGACTGGCAATTTGCCCAGAATTAGACTGAATGCAAGTAATAAGCTGTAGAAATTCCACAATATTGACAATTAGATATCTCTATACAGCAGCAGCTGTGTATTGTTCTCATGGTATATTCCTCTCAAAGCACTCCTAAAAAAGGGGGGGGGGGGGAAACCTGGCAGAAGGTTGCAGGCAGCAGAAAGGTAATATACATTGTATGAAATATCTCAAATTCAGATTAATAGGAATGTTTCTATTAGCACAGTTTTCTACATCAGGAATAATGGCTAAGGCAATATGGTGCTGAGGAATTTTCAGTTTATAATACCACATCTGTACTGGTATAGCGCATATTTTAAACATTTTTTTTTTTTCCTCTTAGAAAGATATCTACCCACTCTTTCCTTTCATCATGAAAAGGAGGAGATGGGAGTATGGGCTTGCCTTTGGTTGCTGCTTGATTGCTTTCAAAACAGAAAAAGACATCGGTGTCCTGCAAAATGGGGTGTCCCCAAGATGTAGAAATATGGCCCAGAACAGAAAATGGGGGTCAGAAGAAAAGGTTTGGTTTTTTTACCTGATTTGAGAAAATTCAGATAGCTCTAGGGACTTGCTGGAATAAATACATTTATTTCCTATTAATTCTCAGTTCCCTCATGTTTCAAAGTTTGTTTGTCAGTCTTTCTACAGAAAATGTGGAAAATTAATTCATTGAACATTTATTTTATTTTACTCACAAGAAACAGCTGCCCACAGTGAACGGATTCAAATTTTATTTTTTAAACCATACTTTTGAAGTTTGCATTATGAGCTATTCATCTTTGATATTTTGCCCAGTGGATATCAGTGGAGCTTGTTTCTGTCAGCTACTAAGCTTGTCAAACTTTGGTTTTGGTATTTGTCTTTATTGTAATAGAAATGATCATTTTTTAAAATAAGCTGCTGTTTCGTTGGTTTGTTGTTTTTTTGTTTCTGTTTTTATTTTTTTCCAGAAGTACCATAAAACTGAGGGAACAATAAGATGTCAAGTTTTATATTGCAGATGCTAATTTATCAAGCTAATTACCAACAAAATGCAACTAAATTGCTGATAATCTTGAGACTGATTAATTCAACAACAGAGATATTGATGAGTATTTAAAGGTTAGGAATAGGAGCGTTATGATGCAGGAGCCCCTTCCTACCTCAGTGCTTACCACAGAAGAATTATCTCAGCACCGCATGGCATACACAACATTTTGACAGATATGTGTGCTGTATGCCAAACAAATGGCTGGAAAAAGGAAAGGCCAGTTTGTGCATTTCTCTGCCTGGCGTGACCACGCTGAATATTGCTAAAATTGAGTGAAAGGTTTTGCATGGCGCTGTGTGTTCAAGTTTCCCTGTCCTGATGTCTGTCTCCCCAGATCCTGCCATTTTCATTTCCTCTTCTATATTGCCTGCTTTTGTGCGACTTCCCTGCCTTTCTCCCTCACTCCCCTGGAAAAAACCCAAACCACTCCACAAATGCAAACACAATAAGAGATTGTGACTCATGGCCTTTTCCAGCTGCAAGGGAAGTGAAGGTGATGCCTGAAGCCATCAGTCATTTGGTCAGAGATAACTTTTCCTCCCTGGACAGTGGGACAAGTGTTTCTTCAGGCTTTATCTGAGTGCTGTCTCCTCTCCTCTGGGTGCTGAGGCTGCTGAGTCAGTGCCGAATGAGGTCAGTCGTGATGTCCATTTCTGGGAACTGGACACCGGCCTGAAATGTCCTGCAATGGCATTCCTTGGGCCCTTTTCCTACCAGCAGCACAACATCAGGTCCCTTTGGTGCCAAATGTACTCCAGTAAAAGAGGTTAAAAAGCCTGTTCATTAATTGACTCCAGCACTGAGTGAGTCCCTTTTATTACCTGTGTTATCAGCAGAAGTACAAGCATGGCGTGGTAAGGAATGTGATTACGGACAAGATTTCCTGGGAGAGGAATTAGCTGGCTCTGGTGGTGATCTCCATTATAATGAGCACTCTGCCATCTTTATGAATGCAGTTATAGATGTACTCCCACAGCCCTGAAAAATGCCGAGCTCCTCTGCCTCGCTGAGTAGCACCAGCCAGGCTCTCAAAGGGTTAATCTGCAGTTTACTATTGAATAACATAAAATGAGCTGTAAATAATGTAATGATATGTATTGTTAAGCTACATATACTGTACCAGGTGCAAGTACTCCCACTCCTCACTTAGATATAATCTGGGGCAGTCAACAAACACAGATGTATTTTAACAAAAAAGAAAGAGAGGAAAAAAAGATGAAGAAAGTATGAACAAAAAAAAAATTAAAACATATGTAAGATAATTTAACTGAGATAATGATCCAGGTAAAACCTGGCCTATTTTTCAGAGTCACTTTAACTGTGCTGTGTAAAATACAATGGCATTTTGACTTGTTTTTTGGAACATGCATGAGCCAAACACGTGTGGAAACACCTTGACAGGCCTTTTGTATAACTACAAGAAAACTGATAATCCTAAATCAATTACATGGGGGAAAATATGAATCTTTGAATACCAGTAATTATAATGGTTATTTTTCACTTTTGTAGCACCTGCAAATGATGCACTGTATATATAACAATGATTCCAAAAGCTCTAATTAACTGTTTATTTTTTTTTCTTCTTGTTTTCTGGCTGTAACCAGTCCGCATTAATTGACAATTTATACCTGTGTGTGTGTGTGTGTGTGTGTGTGTGTGTGTGTGTGTGTGTGTAGATATGGATGTATATTCCCTCCACCTCCCCCAGCGCGCAACCCCCCCACTATTTTTTATCACTTACGACTGTCTGGAAATCACAATTACTGAATTTGCCTCTTCTAGGTTGATTCTTAAAGCCTCTTCAGAGACTTTTTGCTGAACTTCCAGTAATACTCAATGGATGAAAAAAAGTAGTAGAATATGCTGGTCTGATCCTACCTAGTGGGAACAACTGCAGTCCCTTCTGTAGCGTGATGACATGGTTTCCGACTAATAGTGCCAGTCAGAATTCCTAACTTCTCCTACCAAATGCAAAAGAGCTGATTTTGGAAGACCTCCAGCCACAGCTTTTCACTGCTGATAGATTACTCTGGGCTATTCATGGAGCAAGATTAGCCTGACCACCATGAAGAAAACTCTTTGTTCCGTGTCATTACCTAGGACGGGTTGAACAGTGTTAAGGCAAAGCTGCATCGGTGAGCTGAATTCATACAGGAATTGGATCATTGGTTGTTCTGAAATTATGCTATTATGGTTGAAGGGAGCAGGGGTGGTGGATTTGTCGGGGTTCTAGGTAAGGAATGTGAAGCACAGGAAAACTCAGCGCAGAGAGAGGGGGGATGGCTTGCAGTAGGCACCGTTAGGATTTTTTATGTGGGTGCGAGCACGCAGTTGCCATAAAAGCAAAGCACAGCAGAGCTTTGTATTGAGATGAAAATGCAACTGTGCCTAGGCAGCGGCCAAAGGGTGCCGAGCCTTGGGTAAGCACCACGCACTGCGGCAGCTCCAGAGGCACTGGAGCGAGAGGGCCGGCGCCGGTGAGGAGGCACAACAGCGCCGCGCACCGCGAGCGCAAGATGGCTGCTGGAACCATCTGCAGGACATCAAAGTCTGCTGCCTGATGGCAAGTGGGCTGCCAAAGCTTCTAAAGGCTTTGGCGCCTGCATGTAAATCGGATGCAAACTGTCCATCTGCTGCATGGCACAAGTGACAGCTGATTCTTTTTGCAGTCCGTAAGATGAACTAGACCTAAGCCAATCCGTCCCTGTTCCTAATCACACAAGGTTTGTCCTACCAGTTTCATTAGCCAGACACACGAGATACAGTATGTGGTTTTTCATTTTGCTCTGTACGTGACACTATAAAAAACAATGCCGGGGATGGGCTGTGAAACCAAAGGGGACACACTGCTGCTACTGCAGAGAAAGCATATTGGCAATGTTCAAAGCATATTGGGGCATAACAGTAGTCTAAAAACCCCAATATGGATTAGGACAGCTGACCAGATGTCTTGACTGACATTTTTTAACACGATTCAAGGGTGTCCCTACAGTACATAAATGCAAACTATACATCTGTGTACTTTTTTTTTTTTTTCCACTGGAAATACCATACATGGATGCTTTGATTGTAGCTGACTGCTCCAGTGTGAGGAGAGAGCCATTGAATGCTGCAGCCCTAGCCTTCTCCTCTGAGAAGCTTGCTGGAAAAAGTTTGACTTGGGTTCCAGGGCAAACAGGCAAGAGAGTTGTTGTCTTCAGCAGAAAGTTACCTACCTCCTTTCCTCATCAGATGGGTAGTGGGAACTTGCTGGAATGCTGTGTTGAAAGTGGGGGATGAGATGTGATATACTGTTATAATAAGGGAATGTTGTTCTTTTCTAGACTGATCTCAAATTTAGAAAGTTGGATTACTATCAAAACACGATTACTCAGCTGTGCAATTGTTTGTGAAAAGGAAAGATAAGGAATGGTCAGGGAGGGGAAAGTACTGCAGGTATACTGAGAAGCAAGGAACAGACGGTGACAGAACAAAGAAGTTTCCAATTTCTCATTTTGTAGTTTTTAGAGCAGAGCTCACATATGAAACATAGACCCCCTTCCCTCCCAGTCTCCTCATGTAATTAGACATAAGAGGTGGCAATGGTCAGTTTGACCCAGCACACTGAGTCTAGACCCGTGTGTGTTAGTGTGAGCCCAGTCTGCATTGCTCCTTCAGATTGCAATGAACACTTCATGTGCATATTTCCACCCTTCCATAAACAAGCATCAGTACTTTTCCCCATTCTGTCTCCTGTACATTGCTGGTACAGGGATAGGAACTCTGCTGGTAGGAAGCCAATTTTCCCACCTGCCTGTCCAGAAGCAGCTTGAGGTATGGCAAACACTTATCTCAGCAACTAGAGTTTATTCCAAAGAACTGATCTTTGCCCTGCCCCAACTTCAGAGTACAGGGAAAACCAATATCTTGACTTGTTCAAACAGGGAACTGTATTATAATCTAATCACAGACTCTTCCTCTGTCCCTGCTAGGCTTCAGCATGGAATTTGGTCTCCTCCTCTGAAGCTCCTTGTTAGTGTCTGAGGAGCAGATCAATAGTGTTTGTCTGTTTATAACCAAATAGATTAGTTGGTTTTAGCATGTACTCTCTAGTTTCCGGGTAGATGTAAAATGGTGCCTAAATTTATGTTTCAAATTTTTTCCTTCATAAGTCTTTTGCTTTCCCAGCAACCAGCTCCAAGCTTCTTGCAGAAACAAAAGATGTCCTTAAAACAAAAGGTCCTGTAATATCAGTGAGGCTGTAGATAAAGTTATACCCAGCATCTGTAGGTACATTTTCTGTGGTGTCAGCTGTTTGGCTACACTTTATGGAAACACAATTCTTGCTTAACACTTTTGACAACAAAAAGCTTGTGCCTTTCAGTGATAAATCTTAATGGAACTTAAGTTTGGCTTTTATATATCCCTTCAAATTTGTAGCATACTCTTAAAAAAGGCTTTGTCCTGCGGCATCAACTACCTTTGTGCTTATACAGACACTGTATATTTACCCCAAATCTTGGCCTGGTGTTTTAGGTGAGTATTTGAGTCTAGGGAAAAAGAGCCTCTCTGAGAAACCATTGAACTATAAAAGGTCTGCTCCAGCAGGTCCTGGGTATGGGAGGACCTGTGACTTGACACCCACTCCTCCTTGCTGCTACAGTGGTGCCATCAGAGGACCTCACACTGGCAGCAAACCCCCAGAGTCCCTGCCTGCAGGTGTTCTGTGTGTGGCTCTGGAAGGCTCCCCAGTGAGCAGGTTGTTGGTGCTGTTCTCATGGCCAGCATCCTTCCAGGCTGACCAACCCCAGGGCAGAGAGGCTGCAGGTATCTCCAGCTGTGCATAGCCTGCTGCTGGCCAGGACAGCTGCACTGCTCCATGGAAAGGATTTTCCTGCCGAGCAGGTGAATGTTTGGATGAGTGTGCCAAAGCAAATGGCCTGTGTGTGCTCAGTCTTGTTCAGGAATCAGCTGATCTCTACTAGGTCATTGTATTAGAAGGGTGGAAAGAATGAAAAATGAGGTATATGGGGTTTAGAGAAGGCAGTGCAAATAAAGACAGTTTTCTATGTTCCTGTGAATGGTAATCAAAAGAAAACTCTATTCTTGTCCACAGAAAATTGCTCTAGGCCTGTGCGGTGAAAAGCACATATGTCCCTAAAAATTAAATACCACTGGAAAATTACTGATAATGTGCTAAACATGACTTTTGGGCTTAAATTGTTAACTATGAAACTGATGATACAAACTAGAACATGATAATAGCATAACACTGAACTGTGGAGGAACACCACAATTCATTTGTCTTTCCCAAAATGACCTTTCTCTTTGCTGACGGATGGAAAATCACAGATGAAAATGTCCTGGATGAAATTGATGTGAATTTTCCTTCTTTTTTGGTCCTGTGCTGTGACTTTCAGAGAGCACCTGAGATTGCAGGGTTTTACTGCTAAGATTGTAGGTTCTACTGTAAATCTGTGCTAAACAGACACACATATAAATTGCTATCATGCTGTTGCATCAGTAGATCAGCTTACAGTCCCTTTTAGATTCTCTTTGTCTTGTTATTTTCATTCTATTCAGGATCTGAGCATCAAGATGGATATTTAAAATACAGCTTTCGATTTACTGATCTACAAATACACTTCTGACCTCCACATGTACGCTATTAAATCCCACTGAATTTTCTTCCTGGACTATTCTTATTATTATTTCCATGAAAAAGCCTATTCCTGAAAACTGGATGGGGATTTTGAGCCAAAAAAATCTCTGACCTGGGAATGTGCCTGTCACCAATGGTTATTGGAATGCACACTTGTTCACACTAGACTTCCAGCTCAGTAGCTCTGCAAAATAGAACACATCACAACATCTACTTCAAAGCAATTCTGAGAGTCTCTGAAAAGTACAGTTCCCCACATGCCTGAAAAAAATAATTAACACTACATCTCAATATTAAGTTCAGAAGAATAAATAACATATATGCTAAGAATGCTCCACTAGTTCCCTATGCCAGAAGCCTTACTTACAGCATGAAGAAGGGAAAAGAAAGTTACTTACCTCTACCAGTGAACAGTACAAAATGAGGGTACAATATTGAATAAGCAGGTGATACCATCATGTTGTGACCCAAGGGCTGGGTGGAAACAATGGGAGGCAGAGGTACATGTTCCTGATTGAGTGCAGATCTCATTGCAGATTTTCCTTGAATCCATGCCAACCATGTTTGAGCAGAGGGGCCACTTAGCATTCTTCTCCCTTTTATTGCAATGAGCTTAATGCAAAAATGGGGGAAATGGCTTTTAACAATGTAGAGGCATCATTTTTTCCTTTTCTTTGATCTTGGTTCAGATGTATTCTGTCATTCTCTTTGCTGAGAAATGAAAGAACTCAGTCATGGATTTTTATGCTCTGCCATGACAGAGAAGGTACTTTCTGCTTTTCACAGGCCAGTAGTTATGGTGATGCAATAAATACAGAGGGGCAAGGTCATGCCCTTAATAAATATGTCAAGAGATGTATATATTTGTTAAAGTCTGAGTATTATGTGATATCTTAAACAAAATCATCCATCCATCCATCCATCCATCCATCCATCCATCCATCCATCCATCCATCCATCCATCCATCCATCCATACCGATTGTCTCTGGTAGTCCAGGTCTTTAAATTCTGCAGACCATCTCCCTGCCACCTAAATAAAGGCCAAATCTCATTGTCTTCATTTGGTTTCATTCATATGACCTCCCTCTCTGTGGCACCTCTGCAACCTGATAGAATGCAGTGCAGTCTGCATGCTGGCCCCAAGCTAGAGCACATTATTGTTCAGGCTGTGGAAAGGCTGATTTGGATCTGTTCTTTGCACTGCGGCAGTCCTGTTTGATCCTTGCCTGGCATGAGCTTCCCGTCTCATACCAGCTCCTCTTTATTGAGAGCTTTTGTGCTGCATTAACATAGCAGAAAGTTTGGGTTTTTTTACTTTTTCTTTCTTGTGGAAACAAAGTGACTTGTGACAAGATCAGGGAAAACATTTGGGACACTGCTCATTGACATTTTACCTGAGGAAAAAGAAGATTGCAGCATACTCAAAGTAAATCACACAGCAAAGGGAATGTCCTCATTTTAGACTGCAGAGCAGAGAGCCCATGTGCTGCAATTGCTAAGGTAATGGTTGCTGCCGCTCAACTGTTTCCTGGAAATGCAGCCACTCTGCCTTTTTATTTTTGGGCACTTTTGCATGCATAATGATAGCCATCCATTTAAAGGCAAATGTCCTCTTAGTTTTAATGGGCTTCTGTTCATGGAACATTGTCAGACACTGTCTTTACTTCAGTGTTTTTTTTTTTTTTTCTTTCTTTTTGTAATTTGAAGATAACCGCTGCTTTGTCATGACTCTCCTGGAAGCACAGGGTACCTGTGCCCTTCAAGCAGCTGCTCAGCCTCTTCCAGAACTGGGCTGTTCTATGTACATTGTGGAAAGATATAAATTTTTATGGTGTAAGTGTTTTTACAATGGATTTATCACATAAATAAAGAATGGAAGAGACCTTGCTGGTCTGTTAATTTACTTCCCTGTAATATTAGATTATCCTCCAGAGTGCATTTTCTAGATCCATGGACAGTCCAATTTTAAATGTCGCAAATGATGGGGTTTGCACAGCTTCTTGCAGGTGAATTCATAGCTTGTATGGCCTCAGTCACCTTTCAAATATTTACATGTCCTTTTCTTCCTTGCTTATTTTTTTCTGAGTTACCATGATGCATACACACATTTTATTTTACACTTTAGTTTACAATCTATTGTCTCCCTGCCTAGAAATATTTACAGGCCTTTCCAAATTTCCCCCTTCTTACCACTATTATTCCTATTAATTTGTTCTCTCATGTCACATTCTTTGTATTTTTAAAATACTCTGTTTTCTCTACTATCAAACTCAGCTCAATCAAGCACTGCCTAATGTTGCCTCTGCAGCAATGCAAAGGGTGAGAAGGCATATCTATAATTTTAAAGGACTGAATAGTTTCCAGGTGTCCGTTTTGCATACATAACATGTTTCTGGGGAAAAAAATGCATTAGAGAAAACACAATTCTGAGAAAGAAAGTTTCAAGTAATTGTTAAACAGATTTAGTAACTTTCATTTTTTTTCTAAATTAAAACAAGACCTTGCTTTTCATTCACTGTGAATATATCTGCTCTCTGTAGCTTCCAATTAAACATCATGTGTAAATTTACCACCTTCTTCAGATCATTAATAAACTTTACTGAGTTAGATTCCAAACGGGCTTTTAGGGTATATGATAATTGTAATACTTTATGTTATGGTGCATCTTCAAAGCTGGATTTAATGAGTTACAGAGCCTACCTGTAAAATTGTGTCTGGAATGAGTTGAAAGGGGAATCATATTTTTTTAAAACAAAAATATTTTTTGCAGAAGCTCTGAGTAAAAAAAAAAAAAAAAGCAATATTTCTTAAATCTAGCTATCTCCCAGCTCTGCTTTTTTGCATTAATTTTTTATTTAAAAGTTTTTCATTCCAATTGGCTTGCAAACCTTGTAATAAAGTGCTTCTAGGATCAAAGGAAGTTATTTTTATAGTATTACCTCATTTTCTTTTATTAAAATAGTGAACAGCTTTAAGTAAAACACATATTTGTTCAAAACGATAGAAGCCCTAACCATACTTTCCATATTTTTGATAAGGCACAAAGGATAGTCTAAGTTTTGGGTGACAGACATTTAGGGGGGCACAAGATCTCGTCTGGAACAAAACAATGCTGTTCTTCTGTGCAGTGTCAGAAACTCTCCATGGCATTTTCAGAAATCCCATCTCTTAAGCAGAAGAAATATTTTCATAGAAGTAATTCCAAAATAAAGGCCTTTTCTTTCATTTTGTTCATTGCAGTGGAGTTTAGGGTGCTTAGGAAATGAAGGCCAGGGCCCTAGGTAATAGTCTATTCAGGTCAGGAAGGCTAATTAATATGCAGACACTAGCTGTGTTTCCAGTGTTGTGTTAGAAGACTTGGTTTATTTGGCCAATGACAAGTACAGTGTGATGGAAAAGAATCAGCTTTTGGAACAGCAATGTTTACTTGCATGTACTCATGCTAGAGGGTGTAAATTGTGTCCTCTGCACATTTAAGGATAATGCAAGCTTTTAGAAGAGCTATAGCTGAAAGTGAAACAATCCATACTATGTGCTGGCCTAAACAAAGATGAAGAGAGATATGTGAAATTTATTCCATCATTCCTTTACAGATTTCCCATTAGACTTTGAATAAGACTTGTAACCCTTACAAGTCATGCCCTTCTGCAAGAGGTGCATCACAGCAAACTCAATTGCAGATAAGTATGTGTTTAATGAAATTTATTCAAAGAGAAAGGACTATAGCAATTGATATCTTATAGACTTCCTCTCATTTACTCCTTTTGGAAACAAAAAATGAGAAGTCACACAAGCCTTGTTGGGCTCAGAAGACAATCCTGGGTGCAACGTACCAATCTTAGATAATACAGTAAGATATGGGCAGGGGTCTTTGTGATTAATATAGTTCTTGATCATGAAAGTTATACCTATGGTTACAAGTTCATTCAGGCATTTACAGCCTGGATTTGCCTACTGCTCATGTTGTTCACAAGCAAGTGTGCACCCACATGTTCACTGCAGGCCAAAGTAGAAACACTTCGGCCCTAATACTGCACTGAGCATTTCATCTCCGCTTAGGTTCACGCTCCCTTTGTGGATTTGGGTTGGACACAAACCAGGATAATAGGTTGAAACCCAATTCATCAGGAATCTGCCAAGACTGGCTTTTCCTGAGCACAGGAAATGATTTGAACCTTAATTATAGCTAAGCTAGTAGTCCATGATTTTTGCATGTAACACATGGATTGTGGACCTGGCATAGTTAAGTCTGATCCCTGGTCTATGCTTCTGTTAATATCACAGAGCTCGTAACTTCTGAGCACAATAGCATTTATATGCACCCCTCCTATTTAAATGAATAGTAGGCCCAGACGGGGCTCAAAGTTTTTCAGACAGATGTTGTGAAATTAAAAAGGAACCTGAAAAACAATTCTCACAGATGAATGGGCAATCCACCTTACTTACAGAGTTAAATCTACCAAAGTAGCATCGTTGCAGGGTAATGCCACAGATGTATCAGTGTCTCTAGCAATCTATTTCTGGAAACCACATCACTGCAAACCATTTGTATGTTGTACTCATCAAGCTACTTGTGGATTTATAAGATGTTATTCTCATTAATGATATATAACTAACGAAAGTCAAGACGTTGCTTGTCACTTTAATAGAAGTCAGTGGCTTGTCTGAGAGATGTTGTCTTTGGACTGTGTACAAGAATGTACATAGTAAAACAAAAAAAGCATCAGTGATTTTTGACCATTTCAGACATGAATTTACAGATAGCCTTTTGCTTTAAAAATAAATCAAAGGTAAGATATGTAATAGGTAAAAGTACCAAACATTTTGTTTTTTCTTATCATTCACTGGTTCTAAAATACAGCAACAAAATAACAGGCTGGGATAAAACAGACAACAGGCTGACCAAGGACTCCTAAGCATCAGTGGAAATGCTTCTATAGACCTCACTGCAGCTTTGATTGGTCCCCAAATTATTTTAATTTTTGCAGTTTAAAACTGCAATCAAGCTGATTCCTGGACCATATGTTTCACCAGAAACAAAAGAATTGTAGTGACTATGGATATGAAAATTCAGTATTGTCTTTGAAAACGAATAAACAGTACATACATGTTGTGTCATTAGTTTAAAATTCTTATAGGATTAAATATTGATGTTTCTTCTAATTTTTATACTTATTTTTCATCTAGAGTTAATAACAGGACAATAAATATTTCTCAATTCAGGGCATGTATAAAACAGTTTGTTATAAAAATGTCTTTAATTTAGATTTATGTACCCCATTTTACAATGTAGAAGTCATTTATAGTTACATACATTTTAGAGTTAGGATTACTGTATCCTGCTAAGGCAAAGCATTTCTATTTTTTTCTATTGTTTGAGCAGGCTTCTTTTTCTGCCCTTCTTTAACATTTCAGAATATAAATTAATTAGGAATGCTCTGAATTGATGGAAATTTTCTGTTTTACTCTTAAAATTTAGCTCTTAAAGTATGTTTTCCTCTACAAGCTGCTGATAGATATGAGGCTGTGCTACTGTTAATATAAATAATGTCTGGCCACTGGGAAGACATATATTTATTTACAATAATGACTGACATATTAATTATTTCATTCAGTAGACAAGTATCATCATAGAGACTGGGCTTATACAACATAGCAGGCATCACAGCAAAAATCATAAATACTGTACTTCTGTTTAGCTTGACAATGGCAGGTAATAGACTATCATTTCTGTTCCCTTAGCTACTGTATCCTTTTCTATCCATCATTCTTTATTGTTATTATCACACTTATTTCAGCACTCTTATATCAGCAGCATTTAGTGATATTGCAAAAACATGGTTCAGAAAGGCTGAACTTTTAATTGTTATGAGAAATAAGTTAGCTTAATTATTCTATGTAAGTAGAAAAGATGTGGTTTGTTCTTCTTCCTAAGTCCTTCCTTCCTAATCGCAATTCAACACCCTTTTTAAGCATTGCTATGTATGAACTTCATGCTGTTAGACAAATAAATTCTTTGGAAAAATGCACATTTTTATTTGGAAATAATGCCATCTCTTTGTTAGATTTGCAGCAATCCTATTTTGCCTCTACTGTTTTTAAGTCGAAAATGAAAAATTATTTAGAAGATGTTTGTGCATCATATTGTGCTGAATGGTATGTAGGTCAGCATGCTGCACCATAGCAGATAAGGCACAGTGAACAAGTGTTCTATGTACTTACAAGCAAATATCAGTCATAATAGAAGTAGACAGATCTACAAGAGCGTTTTGGCTTAGGAAATGTTTCTTGTCATTAGCATTTAAAAAAAGCTATGAGATTCAGGCCTATCAGCACCGATTCACAGCAGAGCCTGGCTTGCACAGGTTGTTATCTGTTCAGTACAGAGGTGCAGCTGGTTAGCAAATGGATTTGCAGATTTTTTTTTTTTTTAGCAGGGATGAGTAAAAAGGCAAAGAATCAGGTACTTACAACCCATTCAGAATGTAACAATTTTGTTTGTGTTATAAACCAAACCTTCTGTTTTTTGCAAACTGCATTATTTTTAGAAACAGAACCAAGAAAAAACGGCTGATTTTAAAAAAAAAAATCTTTATTCATATTCCAGTTTCCCTAAGGGCTCCAATATCCATGAAGTAATACCAGCAAAGGGAGCAATGAAGACTGCAGACTTCCATGATTCAGTTTACGATGCTGCTTTATTGTGTTAGCAGTCAAGTCAAAAGGCAATATCTAATATTTTTAATTTTTTATTTCTTCCTCTATGTATTCTCAGAAATGTGAAGGGGGAAATATGACTGATTCACTCCTTAATGCTATGGCTGAAGGTTAGGGTAATTTTTATTTTATGTGGAGGTGGAATCATTCCTCATGGAGATAATAATCAGGGCTGGTACTGAAAGTAGCTCAGTCATGCCTGAGTTATAGGGTGCTGTTCTGCACAGCTATTTGCAAGGTAGAAGGGATGGGCTTCCTTTTTAAGGAAAAATGCTGAGCATGAGCTAATGGGACAGCTTATCAGGTATGTGAATGCCATTCTTTTCTGTATGGCAGAGAAAAAGACTATAAAGTGAATGGAAAATGTCCTCTCAGAAGGCTTCCTTGGCTAGGGAGGGGATGGTGAAAGGGCTTTGTAGATGCATATTCTCCTGCCAGGCCTGCAGGTAAAGGGAGGGACCAGTGCCGTGAGCTAGTGAGGGCCATAGCTTCAGCCCGAGCTTCCAACTGAGACTGAAAGGACTGTGGGATGATTTTTTAGCCTATCTCCAGTACTTGTTAGCTGAAAAACAGCTCCATAGTGTATGAACTTAAGGAAAACAGCTATACATAGAAAAAGAAAAAATGCATGGTTACAGCCAGCATCTTTCTATCATAGATAAAGTCACAGAATCATAGATTCATAGAATATGCTACATTGAAAGGGCCCATCAGGATTATCAAGCCCAACTCCTGGCCCTGCAGACATATCAAGGATCACACTGTAAGCCTAAGAGTGTTGTCCAAATGGGTCTTAAACTCAGACTTCATGCTGTGACCACTTCCCTGGATAAACTTCCACGATTTTGACTTAGGCTGCTGGACTTATTTGGAAGAGCTCAAACATCACAAACAGTAAACACAAATGGGGCCAGTAAGTCACTGATGCTCCTCGACTTGGTTTTATCAAATGATAAAATTGCCCAAATTTTAGATCAGTGTTAAAGATATTTTTCCTACATCTGAACCAAACATTAACATTTTATGAATACTGGCCTTGGACAGTGTCCAAACAGGAGGGTATTAGAAATGTGTACATTAAGGAGTGCATTACTGAGTATCTGCAGGCAGAGAACCAAAGCTTAGAATGAAAGGAATAAATACTAGTGAACAAGTATGAATGAAAGGATTTGATTGAATATGTAAGGACTATACGAGTACTGAAACGATGAGGTGAAATATACAGTAAATATTTGTATTGTTGACTTGAAAAAGGGAAAAAAGAGATATTCATGGCTGGACAAGTGAGAACAGAAAAGAATCATAAGTAAAGTGCCATGGAAAGTAGTGCAGTTTAATATTTAGGCTTTGATTTTGCACAGAGAATTGGTAAAACCGGGTCTATAAATGTATCTTGCGAATGTAGTTCAGAATGGAGTATGTTGTTGCAGTTCTGCTTTTTAGGGTAGTGCTGCCTTAGTCAATGTATTTGAATCCAATGATTTGCAAAGTTTTAATCTCCTGACGAAATTTTCAGGTGAAACTAGAAAAAAGAGAAGAGCCTTCTCAAATTAAGTTACTTCTAGTCTACTGTAAAATTAGCTCAAATTCGCCAAATCAAAATTATGTTCTGTTTTTCCTGGTCTAAGTTCAGGTCACTGAATTTAATGGACATTCTATGGGTGTGACAGAGAGCGACATTTGGCTCAGAAGCTACAAAGAGAAATGTCTCCAATATGATTTTATTGTATTAGTATCTTATATTGAGCATCTTACTGTTGAGTGTAGTAGCAGGTTTGTGCATACTTGCCATTGACTGTTAAGAGATATTTATAAGCTATAGAATTGATAAGATTCTCATACTTGTTCATGGAAGATGTGCAAGATTCCCTTACTTTTATGCATGTTGAATACATGATCTGTTGGATAGAAGGAGGTAAAGAAAATCCTAGGCAGATTTTTTTTGAGATGAGTATCCTATGGTATAACCATTTTTAATGCATAACCATATGGAAGTGTCTGTACCATGAATTTAAAATTTACTTTGCTCTTCATTTAATGCAAGTTTTTCAATTAAGTATTCGTATCTCTACAGATTTTGTAATTGTTAATTTATTGTTTGCCTTAACAAAGTTTATCTACTGATGGAAAGCAGATTTCTTTACTTTGAAAAAGCCAAAGTAGGAAGCTATGGTTTTCCCACACTGGCTGAAGTTCATATATTAAATAGAAGGGTGGCAAACATACTAAACCATCTCAACAGAGATATGAAGATTAGTGCAGGTGGCCTGGACATATGTGTGAACTTCAAAATGGGTCCCGCTCCATAAATAAGGTGTATCCTGCATGTCCTTTTCCTTTGCCACCACATTTCCCTTTGCCACCACCTATCTAAGCAAGTGACAGTATTTAAAAGCCTAGAGCTGAGCTGGACTTTGCTCAGAAGTCCAGGGTCTCACACACGTAGAGGGAACCTTGCTTCAACAAAAATGTATTTATATCAAATCATCAAATTGTGAAATGTAATTCTCTGGTAAAGCACAATTTAAAAGTATGCAATAAGAAATGTAACCCTCCTCAAGGCAAATTTGTGGATCTAATAATACCTCTTTTTTATACTAATGAAGATATATTTGATTGTGCATATAAATTTATAAATAGTATAACATATCATTGAAACATCAAGAATGTCATCCTAGAAATCAGTAGAAAAACTCCCATTCATACAGGGGGTAGATTTTATGACATGAAATTGTCATTTAAGCCAAAATTATCTTTAATGTGCCCAATTCAATGTAGTTCTTTATCTTACCATAAGTCTGACATTTTCAGATTGTTGTGGAAAAATGTGTCTGAGGCACACTAAGAGAGAGAGTTCTGTTGCAAGATCTTGCATTAACTGCAAAGTTCATGCTTATAATATCTATTACCTTAGCAAGAGACGTGACCGAAACCCATTGCTAATCTCAGGGTGTGAATTAATGAAACGACACTCTACTCACATTGTAAAACGGGTCCCACCCCAGGGGAAGAGATGGGAACAGCAGCTGAAGGCTCAAGGTGCCTTAGAAGAGCTCTGGCCATGTGGGCACTGTTGCGTAGAGTGTGGGCAGCAGCAGCATCCCCTGGTCCAGACTGCCATCCCTGCTCAGCCCTTGGGTCTGCCCACTCCCAAAGGCTTCCTGGCAGGTGCTGCTCTAGTGATGGCATAACGAGGGAATGCTGCCTGCAAGGGGCAAATAGGACAAACTCATTGCCTCAGCAGCTGCTCCCTGCACTGAAGATCTGCAGGTATCCTGGGATAGAGTGAGGTGGTGTGGAAATAATGCAGGTCAAGGCAGCCTCCCCACGGACACAGGACTAAGTAGTTCACCATGTCTCTGCCTCTTAGGACCTACTATCTGCAGTCAGACTTAAGTTATGCAGCCCAGTTCAAATCCACAATGTCCTTCATTCCTCAAGGAGTGCAAGACTGTGTGCTAACCTCAGAGCAGTCATCCTGGCTGCTGAGATAGGTGCTTTTGTTATCTCCACGGGTGAGTTTGGTAAGTTGTGATATAATGAAGAGGCATTGTTCTATGTGTCGATAATGGCATAAAGTGTTTCCTTCTGACCTGTCCCTCTCTTGCTACTTACATGCGTAATGAACGAGGAAAACGTTTTAGCTGGCTATCTGTGTTTGGAAAACAGGGGTTAGAACATCAGCACTTGTAAAATGGTGTTGTGTCTGCAATAAACTTAGTTACAGCAATTCACACCAGCTGAGGACTTGGAACTAATTTTTTAGGAACATTAGATTAAACAATATTAGAGCAAAACTCTGTCTTAGGCAGTTCCACATTTGCATCCAGTAGTGACCTGTACCCAATGTATCAGAGGGAGAAAAAATACTAAAGCAACAAAAGCAGTACACAATTAATCTGGTGAATCTCATGCATTGGATTTCCAGAGCCGGACAAGTCAAGCTCATACATATAAATAGAAATCTGATGATTTTATCACTTCAAAAAGCAGATCAGCAGAACTTGATCTTGCTTGCGAGATATCTGTGAATGCAGTGACAGCAGGATCAGGGCTTTAGTCATCATAGGGCTAAACAGCCTTACAGCAATGGAAGAAGGGGTAGAGTTGATAGGGAAATATATGTAATAATCTCATTTTAGGTTTCATGTTATTTTACTGTAGCTGCTCTGAGGCATGGTTCTAAAAACTGGTAAACCAAATAGTCCAACTAACACCTGATGCAGGGCATGTGTTTTTTCCTGTATCATATAAAAAACACCAAAAGAAAAATTAATAATGAAACAAGAACTGCTATAAAAAGGTAGGCAATGAAAAATTACTCTCTTCAGGACAGAAAACAGATACCAAAAGACTCATATGTTGTACAGATAAACATACTATATATTTTATTAGAAAGCCAGCATATGCACCATATTATTCTTTAAAACTTTATGGATCAAATTTGTAAAATCCTTCACAGCTGCCTGTTGACTGAATATATTGTGATCTGCCTAGCATCAGTCAGAAATAGGATTTTTAGGATATCCCTGAGCTTGGTTCTGTTTCCATTCAAAGCCAAGATTCAGTTTCTTAAGTCTTCTCTGAGAGCTATTAGTAGAGTTTTCCACATTGGGCTAATAGACAAAGAGGCCAATTTTGAGCAAATAAAAACATGACATGCAACTGCTTGACAGCAAGGCTATAGTTATTAGCATTTGTAAAACAGCAGATGCAATTAATGGAACATGGCTGGGACATCCCCTTAAAATCAGATCTGTTGCTGTGATTTGACAGAGTGATCCCATAAATGTCTAAAATGAGTGGGTGAGAGAACAGGCTAAGAGGAGAGGAATCAAAGAGCTTGAAGATGGCAAAGAGAAAATATGATTAAGTAGGCTAATAAATTTCTGGGGAGGAGGTGGTGTAGACACCCTTAGTGGGTGAAATTTATAGGCAAAGATGTATCTTATAGATGCTCCCAGGAGAAAACTGATTCCTATGCTTGTAGCATAGCCTTGAAAAAACAGAAGGGTTTCAGCCCTTTTTTACTTTGCCTTCACTGGCGTTTTACTGTACCCAACATTTCAGTCATGCCAAAAGCCCCTCATCACAACCCCAGGATGCAGTCTTTCTGTTTCTCCGGTAGATCATGGTAGCACCAAAGCGACATAGGTCATTTAGAATACCTTTTTCTGTTACTGTAAGGTCTCACAGTAATCCCTTTTGGTCATAATCAGCATCTATAGAAGTACCCATAAATTAACAGGGGTCCTATGTTAAAAGACATTCCAGAAACAAAAGCCTTCTGTGCATAAGTGGTGCAGCCAGCCCTTTTGTAGGATTCTTCCTCATCTCAATTTCTTTTGGCTGTTTGCTCACATATGAACAATAGAACTCACTATCCTGATTTGACACAAAGTAATGCACTTATTTCAGGAAACGACAACGTCTGAATTAAATAACTCTGCTGGATGGCACATGAGGGAAAGCACATATATATACATGTGTCCAAATACACACTGTAAGAAATGCTCATTTGGCAAATTAATAGACTAAAAATTTCCCAAACAAAATAAACATGCAAGTAGTGATTTATATAAAAAACATTTCCTTCTGATTAAAGTGTCAGTTCAGTATAAACAGGGCAGAAGAGGGTTTTAAAGAGAAGGTTGTGAACCCCTTCCTCACAGTGCCATGCCGCTCCTCAGCATGCAGTGACACAGGGGTTCGTGCAGCTACTTTTTGGAGTAATTACTCATGTTGTAAAACAGAGGCTTACAAGCTGGGGCTTTGTCATTTGGTTATGAAATTAACTGATTTGTGCACGTATTCCTGTAGATTCAAATATTTTATCAGTATGGAGCGCAAGGCATGAAGGCCATTCCTGTGCCACAGCTGTCTGAAGTGTATATGTGAGGCAAAAAAAATGAAGTGAAAAAGAAATTTACTTACAAAAATATCTTAAAAAGGAAGGGAAACTGTCCTTGATGTTAGAGCTTGTCTTGCTTTATGCCGGAATTTTGTTGTTACTTTTGAAAATATAAAAGCAGTTCCAAAGCACATTGGCACGTGCATGAAACTGCAATACTCACTTGGCACTGCCTGTTCCCAATGCTGGCAGTGTGGCACATAGACCTCTTTAGCCTCTTCCTCTGTTGTTTTCTGCACAAGAGCCAACCATTGTGGCTACTCATGAGGCAAGGCTGGCAGCTGAAGAACCCAGATGCCAAGCTCTGGATTGTCTGTCTGTTCGGTTTGTGGCTGGTCTCTTCCCTGGCATCTGCCCTGGCATTGCAGCAGGCTGTGTAACCGTCTGTGGAGCTGGGTTCAGGATTAGGCTTCTGCTGGATAGCATGCTCTCCTGGTCACTGTTTGCCTTTCGAATTACCCTTGATTATGAGGAATGTGTTTCTCTCCTGCAGGCTCCACCCAGGACGAGCGTGCTTGTGCAGTGCAGTTTGGTGGAGAAAGGGTGGGTGCCCCCTTCCCTTGGCACCCCATGGTTTTAGCTTTAGAGCAGAGCATGGGTAATTTCAGCCCCATAAGCCTAACCATCTCCTTTCAGCCAGGAAAATGTTCAAGTTGAATGTGATAAGACACTTGTATGTCTTTTATATGGCTGAGACCCCCAGGCCCAGCAGCGGCCTGCAGAATGTCATCTCTGGTTTGTGTTAGCCCACATGCCTGCAAGACTCAGGCTCTGGCTGACTTTTAATTCACTGCAAGTGTTACAGCTGAGCTACATGAGGTGGTTGTTTCTCTTTGGGGATATTTATCTTCGACACCCAGAATGTTCATCAGGCAATTTAAGTGGGGAAACTTCCAAGACAGTAGAAACACTGCTAGTGAGTGCCTTAAAGGGGTAAAATGTCTTTTCTTGTAATTTATTAGTGTAATATTGTTATACTTTGTGACAACAATCCTTAATCATTGATATATATTCTTCTGCCTTTTTTCTTGGATTTAGAGAATACCAGTTGATCAGAACCTATCAGTCTCTGGGCCAAACTTCTTTGTCACTGCATCTGCCTGATGCTGGGGTGAGCAAGGGAAAGGTTTGCTATATTGCAATCCGACTCTTCCCCAGTGACACAACACTTGACTGAATCCTGATTTTCAAAGTACATTTCTTTCCTCTAGAGTCCTCCCTAGCTTATCTATGGATTGGTATAGCTTCAAATCACTGCACCCACATGTGCATGTGTTGAGAAAGGCAGGAACACTGGCTGAACAGTCTGATGCAGAACCTGTTTTGAACCCTTCTGGTATTATAAAGTTGCATTTATAGATGTTATGTGAAAATCTTTCTAAAAGAAAGAATTTTTAGAGAGAAGACAGAGAAAAGAGTTGTTTAGCAGTCTATTTGCTGGTAAGTAAATCTGTAAGGGGTCTGAAGAAGGGTGTGCCTGATTCCATATTTGTAGATGCTGGGCCAGACAAGGCATCAAAGAATCACAGAATAGTGTGGGTTGAAAGGGATCTTTAAACTCCAGTTCTATCTGTGAGGCACAGGGACATCTTGAACTAGATCAGGTTGCTCAGAGCCTCATCCAACCTGACTTTCTGTGTTGCTGAGGGTGATGGACAACATGGGCACTCATACATTTTTGTAAATGTTATCTGCTATGAGACTTCTGAGAAGAGAACACTGGGATAGAGGAACCACTGCTTGTCCCAACTGGGCATCTCAAGCCACAGAACATCAGCATGGCTGTAAGAGTAGCAGGGAATGAAGGCGATACTCTGCTTACCTGCATTTGTTCTTTCCTCTTATAGCTCATACTTCAGGTGTCTCATACTCCCTAATATTTCATACAGATAAGAGTGCAGAAGTGCAGGAGGGAGTAGCACAGTGCAGCTGTGTGACTGATGGCCCGTGGGCACAGCCAGTAGCTTTGGTATGCTCTCACAAAGGCATTGTCACACCATCTATCAAAGCCTGCCACGAGCATCATGTTGCCTACCCAGGCACTTCCACCACATCCAGAGCTACTACATATCCAGTCCATCTCCAGTGTTTTGCTAGAAGTTACTTTCAGAAACATTTCTGGAAACACTCTGAGAAAGGACAGTGTCCATGTTATTCTTTCTGACTGGAGGCAAAGAAAAAGTGGCTTTTCGACAATTCATCAAATTCTGTTTGGACCAGGGAACTATACTATGGTATTTTGCCAAGCTGCAATGCCAGCTTTCAGTAAGATGTCAGAAGATAATTTACACATAAATTTCATACTCAGAACACTATTGAACAATGCCTTTCCCAATCTTTTAAAAATTAAATTATAAATTATCATTTGTAAACCTCAGAAATATAATGGCACATCACATAGTCATTTCCATTTTTAAAAATTTATTAATTTATTTTCTAGTTAGTACCAATTTTAATATTATTAAAAACAATTCACTTTGTTTATAGAATACATTTTTCCTATCAGGAGGAAATAGAAAAATTTCAGCCTCCCAAAATGATCAAGTTGTTTTAATGAACTTTATCACAAGAACCTGTTGATGATTTCTAACAAGTAATTTGCTTTCAGTTGGAATGTGAAATACATCAAAAAAATTTGAAATAAAAGTCAATTTTCTAAATATAGTTTTGATTCTATTTCCACATTTGACAGCAACTATGAATTCTGCCAGGAGTATGCACAGATAAACACTTATCACTTTGAAACTGCATAAAACCTTACAAAACTAGTCATAGGCCTCTCGTGTAACCTGGATTGCTGAAGCTTTTTGTTCAAAGCTTCTAACCTATGATGGTCTTTAAATCTATTTTTAAGGTATTTCATGTCTGTAGCCTGTGTAAATGACCACAGTTAGAGAACTTGCAGGTTGTGTTGGCTGTGCTGGCTGTGGGGAGCTGATATTCATGCTCAAGAAGGTTGTGACCACTTAGTAGAAGTGTCCTCCTGCCCCAAAAATCAGGGTGATGCTGCAGCACGGTTTCAGGATGTTTTGTGAAGTGCTCTGAATTGTGTCTGGGAACAGAATCAAGAGATTTTCATTTTTGGCCTCAACATGCACTGAACTTATTTTATACACCTTTTGTTCTCTGGTATAAATCTGCAGAGGCAGATACTTATCACTTTTTACACCAGTAAATCCCTTCTCAAAAACTAAAAAGATATACCAGTTATCATTTGTTTTCGAAATCTAACCTAAGGAACAAAATATGGAAACATTATCATTATTTGAAATTATATTTGGACAACAAATGACAGATGTATGCTGGTATTGCATTTACCTTTTCTCTTTAATCATGTAATTTTACAAAATATGTAATTTTGGTCCCTAATCCCTGAAGAATTTAATCAGTAGTGGTTGGAGTGTGTAGATAGTGTGTAGCCAATTTTTTTGGTACAAACCCCTTTAAGAATAAGTTGGCAGAAAAAAATTATTTAAAACCTCATTAAAAGGACCAGCTAAGGTTTGGCACAAACAAATCTCAGTGTGGGAATTAATTCTTTTTCACCAAATTAAAGAATATCGGTTTGTTTGTTTTAAAATTATATCTGTGCAGCACCCCCCCCCACCTCCTCCCCCAGAATATAGCTGATCTGCTGTTTTTGATGCTTTTTTTGTGTTTGTAGAATTCCTACATAGCTTCTATTTGAGATGAAATTTGGCAAGTGATTAGACCATAATATGCCTAAATGCTTTGTGTATTTTGGAGAAAAAATATAAAAAAGAGCTGAGATAATAAAGCTCCAAAAGTTGCTGCTGCATATGTACTGCAAGTGCTTTTCAAAGAAATTTCATAAGATTTTTAATTAGGTGGCTAAGACTATACATGGTAGACTGGAACTGTTTGGTCTGTGGGGTAAATAATGTGCATTTTAAAAACATTTATAAATACATATTCCCCCACTTGACATTGCTATTCCAGTCCACTGAGTAAATAATGCATATTTTTAAAAATTCATAAATACATATAATATGTAAAAAAGCTGCCCAGATACTGTATGTGTGGGACCTAGAAACTTGGATGATGCTGAAACAGACACAGTCCCCAAGGATAATGATACATACTCTATAACCTCCCATGAAAGTTTTCTTTCAAAATAAAGCAAGGAAGGCAATTCTATAGACTAAATTGCGCTCAAATAAGATGAAGGCTGTGACGCAAACCTTCAGAACTCTGCAGAGTCAAAGCAAAGTTTGACTTTGTCCTCAGATCATGCTGCTGAGTTTTTTTACTCCATTCCTTTCTTTTCCTTCTTGCTACCTTAAGAGCAGCATGATTTAAGAAAAGAAGGTCAGCGTTCATGTTTCATTTCTTGAGCCCTGTGGATGTGAATACACATGGATTATTCAGATAGAGAAGTTTTATTTCTGCTCAACAGTTTTCTGGATTTGGGTTTTTATAAATTATTTTTTAATTAAAGGAATATGGAAGTAATTTCAAGCAGACAGAATACCTCGGTTTGAATTGGAAATGCAGAAACTCGAAATAAGGAGTAGAGATGAATAAGTCAGGGCTTTCACCTTTGTAGTTTATACGACAAAGGGCTGAAGTACTTAGCTTAACTTTAAGCGTGTGCTTATCCTCAATCTTATTTATCAAAAAACTTAAACACGTCCTCCAATCAACTTTTAACTAGAACATGTGTTTATGTGTTTTTCTGAGTCAGTGCTTAAAGTTACACCGATAATGAAGCCCAGACTGAGTCTCTATTAGCAAGATTAAACATTATTAAGGTATGCAGACCTGCTGGGAGTTGTGCTGTGTGGTGGTCAACAAATCTGCTCACTCCTGCTCCGTGCATTTATTTTCAGGTATGCAATAAGGTGTGCCCACTTGGAGCAAATTCTGCCCAACTGAATGGCAGCCCTTCGTGTCATCCTGAATTTTATGTGGAACAGAAGAAAAGAAGAAAAAACACAGAAGAAAAAGACCCCCAAAAGATCTGGATTGCAAAATTGCCCATAAAATTATAGGGAGTGAGTCTGATAGGAAATTTTATGAATTTTAACCTCTGGTTTGTTTTTTTTTTTTTTCTTCCTTCTATATAGGGACCACCTTCATGTGGTCTGGTTCCTTAGTGGAATTATTCCTCTGTGTATCTTTATATCATTTTCTTAGCTTCTAACCACTGTATTTCTGCATAGTTTCGTATCTGCTAGCCCCAGCATTTCCAGCCTATGAAAACCTCATAAATCTACTTCATTTTTCTAATAAGACATGAAAGTCCTTAATTGGCCTTAATGAAATGCACTTAAAGGGCAATAAACGTGTTTAAGCCCCTCTTTCAGGGTGAGCTACAGTACTCTCACTCTGCTCTGTTTTAGCCTTTGTGGTAATTAATCACTTATTCATATGTGGCACATCAGTAACAAGATCAAGCAACTACTGCACAATTGCATGATAATAAGCTGCTCATATATGTGTCAAGATTTAGCAATCCTTTTTAAAGCCTAATTTAAACTCATTTTACAACTAAGCAGGCTGCTTCTCTGAAGTATTTCTACCCAGTGTCTTTTTTACATATTGCTGCTGAAATGCCATCTTTTTATTTTGTTTATAGAGCTGCATTTGCCTGAAATCTCCTCATGGCACCAAAGTGAATTACAGCAAAGTGAGAGCCTTACCATTGTATTTTTGCAAAGGCTTTATCTTTGATCAAAGTCCACAGTCACCCTCACGCAGAAGAAAAGGCCACAGAATTAGCATCCATTAGGATAACATTTTTGAAATGTAATGAA
This sequence comes from Sitta carolinensis, assembly GCA_032173965.1. Classification (NCBI taxonomy): domain Eukaryota; kingdom Metazoa; phylum Chordata; class Aves; order Passeriformes; family Sittidae; genus Sitta; species Sitta carolinensis. The sequence continues at coordinate 36,454,960 of CM063284.1, forward strand.
TTAAAATGAAGTTTTATTATCCAGGCCTCTGAGGCTGTGTCCCTTGTGAATCTTATGCTGGTTGCTTTTGTCAATGGGCAGGAGAACAATATGGGTGAAGGGAACCAAAATTATTTTCTAGCAGTCCTAGACTTTGATTCCTGGTAATGAACCCTCTCCTTAAATCTGAAATCTGATTTGTATTTGCTGTAAGTTCCGGAATTTCATTCTTTAGAGACAGAGAAGTGTATATATTAGGATCTGAGTTCAATTAATATTGCCAAAAGTTGATGACTTTTGCCAATCCAGTGGCCTGAGACGAAAACCAGTAGTGTCCAAAATGTCTGTGAGACAAATACTTGCTTTTACCAACCAGGTGCTGTACCCCACAATGACACATTCATTGCAAGTGACCTATGAATAGGAAGTGAGGTATTTACATTTGGTTTTCAAGCAGGCAAGGGATCATGCCAGTGCTTACTACATATGAAAAACCATGGGTGTAAAATGGGCATGTCATACTTCATGGATTATCTCATGTGAAAGGGCTGTTAAAAACTGTATTTTTAGTTTCAGTTTTGGAATTGTGGAGCCTAGTTTTTATGAAATTATTGCACAACAGCAGTAAATAGAGCCTGCAAAAATCATATATAAATTTCTAATACTTTGTTGTCTTTTAGACATTTTGAGTTCTTAAAAATTTGTCCATTGTTGTATTTGACCTACAAGAAGCAGTTTCTTCTTGTGAGTGGAGGCACTTAGAGATCAGAGACCATGTGAGTGCATGAGCACTTTAAAATCACTTCTTAATCCAGCTCCGCACAGTGACCTGTATATGGTGAAAACATAGTTACTTGTGAGTGTGCCTGTGGGAATGTGTGTCTTAGCTGTGGTAAGGTTGTCAGTAAAGCTAGAGACATGCCCTATATTCTGGCAGCTCAGGATTGACACCCATGTATATTTTCTGGTTTGGACTCAATTTTAATGTGGGGAGACAGGAGAAGGAAGAGTACAAGCCCTTTTCCTAATCATGCTCCCACGCAAAGAAAATGGACCCATATAATCTTCTGTATTTAGGTGCTTGTGGGAAATGCCCTGACTGAAGAAATCATTTCCAGAGGAGATGATAGAGTACATTGAGGAGAGCCTGTAACAAGGCACATCTTTTTGCTATAAAAGCAGCTTATATCACACGTTGCTGGTCACCTGAAACTCAGAAGCATATGTTTAAATTTTCCTTAGTTGTCTTCCACTTTTGAAAAGATAACTAAGGAAGGTTTAAACAATTCTTCAGACTGTAGCTGCAAGCAATTGGGACCAGCAAGAAAGGAGGAAGCTGGGAGACAGCCTTATTCAGCAGATGATCATTCTCCAGGTATTGGTGTTGTCAGTACATTGTCAGCTCAGGCAGAGGAGGCTCAGCTGTGAAACAGTACCACAGAAGTATGAAGGCTTCTGCATCACAATTAAAAATGTAACACAAAATAATTTGTTTAGAAGAAAATACCAAAAAGAAAGTGGAAAGAATGGAGAGTTGGACTAATCTGAAGAGTCCATTTCAGTTCTCAAGGCGCTCAGGTTCTCTGATAAGAACCAGATTGTATCTACAATATGGGTCAAGACACTTTGAGAGAGGTTATGGGAAATCCTAAAAGTATTGCTTGAGAAAACTATCCATATTTATCAATCACAGGAAACCACTTGTTGTAATAAATAAGGAGAAGCTTATGGGAGGGGTTAGGGGCTGTGGGGTGCTGGATGTGGCACAGCTACCTTGGAGAGCAGTGGGGATGGGGGAGAAAGTTTCTAGAAATATCCAGTACATACTTTTAGGAATAATTCTCAGCAAGAGATGTGGGGAAATTTTAAACAATCAAGAACATGATTCCTAAGGTGTTTCAGATACATGTACTAGAAAGAATATACAAATGTAGTTTAGACATTGGAAAAAATCTCAAAGGATGACTAGAGTATTTTATACTGGTCTTGTGTCTTTGAGACAGCATGGCATGAAAGCCAGAAGTATAAATGGGTTAAAAAAGAGACTGTGCTACCACAGTCATCAGTTGCAGCCTTTGGTTCAAGAAGCCCTTAAACCAGCTTCTGATGGAAGCCAGTAAGCAGCTCAACTATCCCTTATACTCTTTCATTTAATATCCACTGTTATTTAGTTTTGGAGATACAGTATTGGGAAAGATGGACCTCTAATATGACCTTGTATAATGGCCTTATAATAAACTGAGAAAACTAAACATCTTCCTATGCCAGAAATATAGTCCAAGTCAAAAAATAAAATAAAAAAAAATTAATTACTGGTGGCACAGGGAAAAATTGCATTAATTTATTTATATTGGCTGGAAAAATCTTTGTACTTGTCCTTAACTGTTATTTTTATTCTTATTCTTTCTCTGGGATATTCTATAAGAGAGGGAAAAGAGACTGCATATCAAGTCTGTACACTTCACACACAGTTCATAAATGCCTGATTCTGGATATAGGACCGTTGTCAGGAATTTGCACTGCTCAAGCTTTGAAATAAGGTTATAGATGCAACATTACTGATCCTATTATCCAGCAAATTTGCAGAATACCACAACTAAAAAATTCTAAAGAATCTAAATTCATGTAGGCTGCAGCCAATCTCATCTCTATTTAGCACTCTGAAATTACAGAGCAGCACTAACGAATCAAGCATGGGTTATCAACTGCTACCATTTTGTTGAGCTGAGAACCGAAAATCAGGATTCTTAAATTGTCAGAAAGTAATTTCAGAATCTCAAAAGACTTGCAGAAATAAAAAGGGACAGATAAAGCAAAATAGGATTACTTGGAACTTGGGAATTTCCACCATGTCATGAAAATGATGCTATGTGTAGCTACAACACAAGAAAAGAGGAAGAACTAGCACAAAGAGAAGTCTCAGGGTTGCAGATCTTGCATGCTTTTCTAGTTGTTCATCCCTGAGGAATGTATAGTAGGGATAAATTCATAGCTGATGGGCTTAGTGCTGTCTGTCAGCAATGCTGCTCATGCAGTTCCCTGTGGTCTGCAGTACAGCATAGGACCATTGGTGCAAGCTGGTCTACTTTTCCTTGCATTCTTATATCTTTAAAAAAATGGCTCTAGAAATTTCAATTTCTGCATTATTTTGAGTATTCATTGCTGTTATTGTCACATCTCACAGGCAAAGGAAGTTCTGTATTTTTTAAGAGGTTTGAGATAAATGAAAGAATTGATGGATGCTCTTGTATGCTGCCTAACAAGGACTCAGGTGCTGAGCAAACAGAGCAAGAAAAACAAGGAGCCTGGACCTTGGCCTTCTACAGTGCAGGCAGTATGTGCCAGGTGAGTGGGCTGTATATTTGTGTTTTTGAGTAAGCATCTTGCTCATTCTCTGCGATGTGAGCTAGTGCACCAAGTCCTGACATTAGAAAGTTGTCACAATGTGGTTGCACCAAGTTACATGGATGCAGGCCAAAACCCTCATACATTTCATTAGGACTGAAGTGAATAAAAGGGAAAGATCTGTGTGGAAAAAATCCATCTTTGTTCTCAATTCTTGTAAACCAAGAGATTTCTCCTCATGGTCAGAGGCAGACTTTTAAATGCAAAGGCCAATGATCTACTCTCAAAGCCATGCAAAAGTATAAGTTCACTTGATTTCTGAAGATCCACCATCTATTTATTCTGGCTTTGTAAGGCTGCTGTTATTTATTGGCTAATGTCATCCTTAATCTAGCCATGTGCTCCCTCCAAACAACTTTTGATTTTTTTGGTGAAGATCAGCTAAAGGTGATGAGAGATCATTCCAGCCTGTGTGCGTAGTGCTCTCCTAAGGGTAAAAATGCTGTTGCTTTTCAAGGTGCTAAGTGAGGGAAGAGGAAAAGATGATAATGCAAGAAATGGAAAAATGAGAGGATGTGGTTGAAGATTTATGAGTCCTAGACTTGTTGACTATGGAGAATATTTACTTTCTGTTGTTTAATATAAAGGTGGAAAAAAGGCCAGAGTCCTGACTCTGATTAGAGACAGGAGTGGAAATGTAATGAAGGAAAGTAAAGAATGGAAACTTGTTGTCAGGTTTAGGGACATTTTGGAGAGAAGGTTGCATCTCCATGATCAATTAATTTTCTAGTTGATTTTTTAAACTCTTTTATGTTTTCCTCTCCATACATTCCATCATGTAATTAAGCATGGAAAAGCACATCCCTTTTTGTGTTTTACTTGTTAGGTTAATTCAGTGAATGACATTTCCCTGATCACCTTTCCTGCACTACTCATGACTATCTATTGCTCTTCCTCTCAGTCATTCCTTTTTCCAAGCTAGAAACTCCTTTATCTATTCGCTTCTCACAAGGCACTCACTCCACACCTCTGATCAGGTTTGTCACTATCCACAACATCTTTTCTGAATCTACTGTAACTTTGCTGAGGTGACTGTTTAAACTATTCAATATATGCAGCATTCAAAATTATAGGTGAACAAGGCAGATGCAGAATAATGTTCCCATTTTCTTTGCTATTTCTTTCTTAATAGTTTCTACTGGCCTTTTTGAGTATTGCTGAATGTTGAACAGACATTTCTAGAGTAGTATTTGAAATTACTCCAAGAAATCTTTCCTAGTGTCAATACTAGTGAAAAGCCTATATTTCTGTCTGTGTAGTTAAGATTTTTTTTCTGCTTGTTCATGACTTCTTGTGGGTCAGTGCTTAATTCTGCTGATACTGCACTGTGCAGTCCCTCAGTGCTGTGAAAACCTTCTGTGTCTGTGGATGTTTCAGTTCTGAGGATCCTGAAAAACTTTGTGTTATTAGCAAACTTTCTCAGCCTCTCCATTCTCTTCCTGTTCCACTTTATTTATGGTATGTTGAACTGCTGCTTCTGGGTTCGCCACCACTGCTGGGGCTTCTTTAGGACAAGCAGGTGTCTCACAGAATCCAGATGTTATGCAACAAAGAACAAGGCCTTGAAGAGTATCTCTTTCCCTTGTACAGCCACTCCTGAGACAGGTCTGCCTGTGAATCCCTGAGGACCTGGTAACCTTCCTTTAAGAGGCAACCCCCACTTTACTTTAACTCTTTGTTTCCTGTCTTTCAACCAATTATTAAGTCATCAGAGTACTTTGAGTTTTATTCCATATTGATTTAATGTCTTTAAAAGCTTTTGGTGAAGGATCTTGCCAAACCTATTTCTTTCAATCAAAAAATACTTTCTCAGCTGGATCTCTTACAACTGTTAACACTTTCATTACATTTTAATGGATTGGTGAGGTATGATTTCCCTTTGCAGAAGCTGTTCCAATGTATCATATTTATTTGCACCTCTACTGCCCATGTTCCTTATTATTGATTGTAATAATTTTGACCCTAATGATATCAGACTTATGAAGCTGTAGTTTTCTGCATTTTCCCCTGGGAAACTTTTAAAAAAAATCAGAGCTGTCATTTTTTATTACCTGATATGAGTTACTTACAGTTTTAGAAACTTCTTTAGAACTGTGGCTATATAAAACGTGACAGGGTTTATCCAATATTTTCTTTGATTTCTTCTGTTTGAAGGATATAGTTATACTTTGTATAATTTCAAGCTTCTCTTATACTTTATTGCTTAAGCCAAAGAGCTTTTCTGTATTTTTAGAGTCTTTTTTGATAGGTGTTTTTCTAAGTGTATTTTCTAAGATAGTAACATTAGATCTGAAATATTTTTCCATTTTAGCTGCTTCTTTTAAAATTATTTTCAGTGAATTATTTGTCTTTACTTTCATCCTATGCTGAAACTGGAAAGAACTCATAGTCTATTGTTTTCCAAAGTCTTATGATCTGTAAACAAGTCTCATGATTGTGCAGAGGGTTTGATTACAGGGTTCCAGCTAATGGAATAATGAAATTTCTCTGTCTCTGAATCAGTAGCATCCTAATGACCTATGAGCTCGCTGCCAGTTTCAAACAAATTTGATAGAAGGGTAGATCTGAAATATTATTGAATTTTTAAAGTTTCATGGAAATTGTCTGGGTACTAGAGAGGGACCTCAGCTGAATGACTGCAATGACCCGAAAGTAAAAAAAAGTAAAACTCAGGCATTATCCTGTTTCTCAGGAGATGGATTTATAGCCAGAAACAGAGCAAGTGCTGTCTCTTGCCTGATAGAGACAGGAGACATAAGACAATCTAAGAGTCTGGTTCTGGGAGAAGTTTTGAGAAAAGGAAGGCACAGATAAGTATAAAACCTATTCGCATTAGTTCTTCAGCTCGTGAAGTCAATTTCCTAAAGTTTGAGTTGTCAACATGATGAAGTTATGGCAAAATTCTCTCTGTCCAAGAATATTCTTTAAGAGGGAAAGGCAAAAGTCAGCTTGCTGTGACTCTCTGTACTACTACTTTTTGTTGGGTGAGGCAGCTAATTCTTCCCCACTTGTAGTAAAGCATCCCCAGAAACCTATCCAAAAGTAACTAGTCCTTTGGACTCTTCATCCCTAGGGAGTGAGGAGAAACAGCAGCTGCCTGTACGACACCTCTGTATAACCCCTCAGATTGCTTGGCCAGCCTCTGGTCTCTTCCACATCATGGGTGCTGAGACAGGCAAGGAAGGCTTCAGTTGGGGCTGGCTGACAGCAAAATGCTGCAGTGAGGAGGAGAATTAGATGGGAAGGAGCCTGTTGTTTTGGGGTGCCCTGATGCTGCAGTGAGGGTGCTTGGAAGTGCTTGGTATTGTCTAAACCTGCTCAGCTAGCTCAAATGTCTGCTCTGAACTGTAGTTCTCCTCGTTCACTTACATGCTGCTTAATCCCATGCAGGATCACCCTGCTGATTTGGAATAATTAAAAAAAATCAACAGAACCAAACAACTTGATAATATGTGCTAAGGAGCGCTGGCATGATTTGCTTGTCTGTAGCACTTAAAAATGAAATGCTCCATCAGCAGGCTTCCTCAGTGCCATTCAAGGTGATATAAACATGTACGGAAAATCTGAATAAAGTCACATTTCTAACAGTGCAGACAAAAATTTTGACCTAGTTTAATCAGTCACTGTGCTTTTCTGCTTGTTCTGATTTGTTGTTCATTTGTGTTGGGCAGCTGGACAATAGGATTTTGCATGGGCCACAAACAATGAAATAAAACAGCAAGATGTACTGTATTTTACTGAAACATAGTATAAAGGGCAACTGGGGACTAGTCAAAGCCCAATATTCTGAGACTGTAATTTTTTATCACTAGTTTATTTCCTAAACCAAAATGTTTTTGAGTATAAATATTGGATGAAAGCAAAGCTGCACCACGTTGGCTGTCATGGAGGCAAGACCAAAACCCACTTTTTATTAGAATTAAATTAATATGGCATAAGTAGTTTTATAGTTTTAACATTTTAATATTATTTATGTTCTAACTGCTCTGCATAAATAGAACTGTTCCTTGCTTCTTTTGGTTTTACTACTAATAAAAAGTAATAGGCATAATAATTCAGGGACTGTTTGCATTTCCAGGCACTTTTGTTCTGTCATGTTTACCTACTCAAGGAGACGTACTGAAAGCCAGACCACAAGAAGCTTTAACACAAAATATAGCAGCCACTTTTCAACCAAACTATGTATCTGGGAGCAGGAGGAGCCTAAAGAAAATACTTACAATTAGGATTATTGATGAAACATCTTTCCAATAAAAAGAAGAGTGAGAAAGTAGCTCTGTGCAGAAATCTACTAGGTTGGCTTTTCAGTTTTATTCAGTGCATTACACTAATTACATTATAGGTATATTAACAGACATGTTTCCCTAATTACCAATTGATTTCCCAGACTACTGTGTCTGAAAATGTGCAGAAAAAAAATCCCTACTTATGATGGACATGAAGGCAATATTTTACCACTGACAACTTGTTGCATTTCATTCAGCAGTAAAAGGAATTTTAAGTATGGAAGAGTGCCATCAGTCCCAGTGCCAAGAAAGCTCGGAATCTCAATCACCATAAAACTCATGAAGTCAGATTGTACTTCCAGGGTCTCTAATAACAAAGGAACAAATGTAGATTTCCTCTGCTAACATGCCAATGGATGTGGTGTAGGAGCAGTATTTTTATGTTTTAAAGTATATTTAGCAGTGGAGTTGGAATATAGAGAATAAAATGGGTGATGTTCTGTAACTCAAAGAAGATTTTTCTTGAACTTCCCTGGCATCAGAAATGTACACAGTACACATTGTACTGCTGATAGATTTATATAAAGCAGTCTAGATTTAACCTCTTTCTAGTTAACCCTTAAAGATAGGACAATGTGTCCTTTTCACAAACCCTGACTTCAGAGAGTGTAAATCTTCTCAGGCTCTTCCTTCTGCCATAATGCCTCCTATGAACACTTCAGAGCCCAACAAGGTTTAAAAGCCTCTGTCCTGACTCAGTCTTTGAACTCCTTCTTGTCTCATTGACATTTGAGAAACTAAATGACATGGGCTTCCTTAGCTAAAGGCAGCTTTTTAAAAAAATCTCTCAGAACCTTTGGTCAGTGACTGCTTAATGCAAAGTGATACCTCTTACCACAACATGGTACCATTTCAGAGAGCTTTTTTCCTGTGTCCTCAAACACAAATCAACTTGCATTTTTGGGACTCTAATATCTCTTGCCAAGTAAATGATGTAAATTGCACAAGCAGAGTATATGATGTCACTGCTTATATGACCTACCTTTAAATTTTCCCCTGTTCCTGTAAAAGGTATGGTCCTCCTTTCATACTTGTGTTGTTTATGGTCCTAAACAGAAGGAAATGAGGCATGCTTTTTTTGATTATTAAGGGTATTGGGTAGAGTGAGTTCCATCTTTACACCTGTCAGTTCTGGTCCCCTTCATTCTACTAATACCACAAAAGGCAACTGAATGTCCACTGACTTTGAAGGATTTTCCATAAAGATTAGAGAGGAATGTAGTTTACATAGTTTATTAGCAACCTGAGCATCAAATTCAGCTGCTGACTCAACAAGCACAAGCTCCTTGATTTGACTTCTTACATGGGATGAGTCTGAAGCTGCAAGAGTCTTTTTCTGGTTTTGCTTACGTTAATATAGCAAACACCACAGAAGTCAGTAGAATTGTTATACAGGCATAAATTTAGTAAAAGTTAGAAGAAAATTAGGCCCTAAGCCTCCTTTGCCTGAGTCATGTTTTAGTCATTGATAATTTTATCCTCAGTTTGGGATAAGCCTCGATGAAATTTTGCACAGCCCTATCATGTTTGCAATCTAAAAAGAGGTTAAAGAAATAGCCACACTGGGAGGAGTGACAGTATGCAAATGCATTTGCAAAACATATTCATCCTCAGCAGAGCTGTAACATGTCCCAAGGTTCTCATTAAGGGTTCTCTGCTAAATCTTTTTGTTTTTCCTGTCTTACTGGCAAATGTTTACTATTCCCAGATACTTACTGTATTTAGCATCAAACTGTAGCTGGAATAGACAGCTGCTGAAAATGTTGGTGAGTGTGTAAAATACTGCCAACAAATAAAGGCTGAAGGTGGAAGCCATGCAGAAATTCTCAGACACAGCAGGGTAAAAGACCAGGGAATGAGTTATGCTTTCCTCCACAGTGCTGTTCTCTCACAGCCTGGACAGTCCCCCTTTAAAAAATGAAATATTCTCTGCACATCTCCAAACCTGATCATAACTTAAACATGAATCCTTCCACAGCATTCAGAAAATGAGTACTGCTGTTTGACATAGAAGCTCTCTCTCCTTCCCAAAGCATCTCAGCCTCAGAGCATCTGAACTGCTGCTTCTGGGTTCACCACCACTGCTGGGGCTTCTTTAGGACAAGCAGGTGTCTCACAGAATCCAGATGTTATGCAACAAAGAACAAGGCCTTGAAGAGTATCTCTTTCGCTTGTACAACCATGCCTGAGACAGTGTTTCATTTCCCTAGTGAGGGAAAATCCTGTGGCACCTCAGAATCCGTGATATGAAATGCTGACTTCTGATGGCACTTGTTGCCAATTTACTTCTTCAATTCTCACTGTTTGCATATTGGTCACTGAAGAGTCAAGGTCTGGCACAGAAACCCTTCAATTTTTGAAGTTCAAGTCTGAGAACTGAGTATGTATGCCTGGGAAGTTTGGTCTATGTCATTGCAAGTCAACACGTAAAAGAATATACAAAATGCAGTGAGTGGAGTCCTATGTTTAAATTTTGTATTGGAGATTCGAAACAACATTCTTCAATATCTAAAAACAATGAAAATGACTTCTCCCAGCCCCAGAGGGATTTTTAAAATATTGATTTAAAATGATTCTGGATCAGGAGGTACATACCAGTTTGAAAATGCAAATGCTGGATTGGAATATCCTATTAAAATACTCCTGGCTCAATTACTCATCTCTCTGTTGTACATTAATTGACTTTGCCTTATCCTGTTCCCAAAAGGGAAAGTTTCTGTCTGTTTGTACTGTAAAGTTATTGATCTACATGGTGGCTGTGTGTGAGTCCTCAGAGACATTTTGCGGGAGGCAGGGGAGCGAAGCGTTGCAGAGTGAGTTACGGCAAATTCACATTGGGTCCAATTTTGCTCACAGTCTGTTGAGGCCTGAACAGTCTGCAAAGCTCAGAGATACTGCAACATTTGGATGGTAAATAAGAAAGGCCTTGCTATGAGGGTGGGTTTTTCCAAGTGCAGTGGATCTAATTTTAAGATCAAACCCCCCAGGTGTCCTTCCTCTGTGCAATGGACACGTTGGGGTTTGGAGAGAAAATCTGTTGGCTGGCTCAGGGTGAAATAAACTGCCAGACACTGATGTGGGTTTCTTTTATGTGGTGTCTGTGGAACCAGTTACAGCTCAGAGCAAATACAGCCGCTTCTCAGTAAATTGTTTATGCTCCATTTCTAGTAGTTCTCCTGCTAGTACAGATTGTTCAGCAACCAAATAGCAGGCTTAATCCATCAGGTCTGAAAGAGCAGAAATACTTTGAGGACAAATTTGGCCTCGTGTGTCCATGTTCAAGCTAGTGGCTCTTTTGGATGTTCCAGTTCTCAGTTTTACTGTTGGCTTTTCTCTCTTCTATTTGATAAAGCTCTCTTCTTCCATCTGGAATTCCACCTCCTGTGTCCAAATCTCATCTTTCTAACTTTTCTAAACTTTAGGAAATAAAGAAGAAATGTATATAAGCCAGAAGTGAAATGCTGGCTCTGCTGAAAGAAGTATAAAAACTGAGGATGATTGGTTATGCTTAGATTTAAGTGTGTCAGTTTGGGCACTCTGAAATGCTGAAAGTACCACTACAATTAAGAAAAATCTGCTTTTTTTACTATCTGTCTTTCTTCGTGGTTGGTCCACGAGCACTTGCAGAAGAATATGGAAGACTTTTTCCTATGGAAGGTCTTTTCCATGTCAAACATGATAAGCAACATTCAGTAATATTATGTAACTCTTATACAATGTATTTTGTCTAAAAGTCTCAAAGTATGTGGTACAAGTTACAGAACAGAACCATTCCTGTTCTAGGGGAAAGAAAGACTCAGAACTGTGTACATTTCTTGCTCTGTGCCACATCCACTGAACTATGGTGGAAGAGCAAATTACAAGTCCAAAGTTCCAAATAAAACTGCTTGTGCAGATATAATTGTAGATGAGAAGGACATAAGCAGGTACTTGCCTGGTTTATTTAAATGCCTCTCTGCCAGGGACCAGCAAAGACACTCTATTTCCCATCTTATGACTTGCATACTCAGTTATTTCAAAATTTACTATAAGCAAGTGCTCAAGCATGTAAGCTTAACATTCTCTTTCTGGGAGCGTTCATGTGAACATGAGTCAAGTACTTAAACGTTTGTGGAAAATGAAGTCAAAAGAGGCGTAAGTGAATATTTATGGAAATTCATTGTGATATGCACCCCATTCTGTTGGACTAATCAGAATGTGAGCGTTACCAGCAAGTTGCAGAGGCCACTTGCCTTCCAGCTCCAAGGCAAGGAGCAGGACAATTGCTCCAAGGAGAGCAATAGCCACCCTTGGTGCATTCTGGTGACTGCACATTCCCACACTGGTCTAGGTGAGAGCCCAGGGGATGGGATAGGTTCACACCCTCAGTTTAATATAATAGATTCTTTTGAAAACAGGATCATATATTTATTTCCTCATCATATGACTAGGGGGAAGAAAAAAAAAAAGATAAAGCAGACAAGAATACTCTCATTTATTAGGCTTAGGGAGCTCTGATGTTCAAGCTTGGTTCTTGTGGGAACTGAAGATAAGAGAAAAAGCTCCCCACTGCCAGATATAACCTCTGCAGCAGGATCTTTAGAAAAAAAAATAAAAAGAAGAAGTACATCTGAAAATGTTTTCCTTTGTACTGTTGGGTTTTTTATGTTCCTAGGGACCAGCTACATGGATCTGGGAATTATATGATAAACTTTGGATTTATGCTGTCAGTTCCTATGTGTCTTATTTTTTTTACTTGCTTAGATTCTGATCTCAGTGCGTTGCTACTTTTCATAGTACATTTTAAAAATCCACATACACACACATGGGTTTGATCCATATCATACTCTAAGGACAACAGTACTGCTATGAGATTACATTTTAACAATTAAAAGGAAGGAAGAAAGGAATTAAATTATTACCACATTTTAATTTTTCTCTTGTTGAACTTCACATATTGGCTACACAGTGCTCTTCCAAAGTATAACAGGTATCTATTTGTGACAGAACAGACCTGAAATGGTGTGGTCTGGTATTACCACAGACTGCACATCAAAATGTGACCAAAACAAAAAAGAATGGTGGAATTGGCTCCAGACTCTCCAAAGAGAAAAGCAGGCAGAGAGCAGATATATTACTCTGCAGAAGGTAAAAATTATATTGAAAATGAAAAACTATTTGGAAAAGTGTTTTTTTAATATTATTCGTTTCACTCCTAAAGATTCTTAAAGGATCACGAGCTCTACTGGTTCTTTAAGGAATAGGTGTGATACAGTCAAGCCAGGTGCAAAACCCCAAACTGCTATGACTTTTGCTATTACCAGAATACTAAATAGTATTTAACACAAACATGTTATAAACACATCACTGCTATGGTACTTTGTGCTGTGAAAAGCGTGCCCGTGAATTTACAGTTCCTTGTATGAAAAAAATAACCATTTACTTTAGATTATACACAACTTGCTGACATCTTTTAACTAAGTACTAGAAAAGATTACTGTGAGTTGTTAGATCATGTTCTAGGTCCTTGTTCTGTTCCTTTAAGATGCAGTGGTAAGCAAACATTAGGAGTGGGCTCTCAATTCAAAAAGGACAAGTTCAGGTCCTGCAAAAGGCTGGCAGAATGAAGCCAAAAGTATGTACATATGCAACCTGCAGAACCAGGTGTCTCCAGAAAGGTGGATTCCCTGTGGCCTCTTTGTAAGCCTCAGTGGGAGGATTGCTTCATGCTCTTAGTGATTTGTGTTTTTAAATATATGTAAGCGGTCATCTTCTCACAGTATTTTGAGGAATACATTTTTGTTCATGAAATATATGCTGAATACAGATATCTTTTTGTTCAGACTTAGCCAAATGCAGGGACCAGGAGCTGATTTTTTTTTTTTTTTAACTGCCTAATGCCATGATCTAAAATATTTCAGTTAAAGGCAAGAAAATTCTCTTGCAATTAATTCTGAGACATTTTGGACATACATATAATTTTGGAAAAAACCATTTTTTTTATAGCTTCTATCATAAACAAACAATGAGGCTGTCCCAGGAAAAATATATTTCACTCTCATGGGCTTTCATTGAATAAAGAGATTTTGAACTGAGCTCCTTAAAATATCAATGCTCTGTATTACTCCCCAGATACAGATATAAATCTTTATAATAGTGCACTTTACAAGCAGCACTCCTGAGTCTTTTTTTGATTGGTAATCACAGTGTTTTCTTATTAATACAGTAAAAAATGTAAAAGACATAAACAGTTTGCAATCTATCTGTTCTTTCTGTATGGAGATACATCAGCTTTTGCTTTAAGCAGTCCTAGTGTTTCAGCCATCAAATTTTTTATGGGTTTATATGGGAAGGAAATTGTACCAGAAAACCGAATTCAATGACAGCAGTTCTGTGAATAAATCCAGTTATCTTTGGTATCCTGAATGTAATAAAAATGTGCAAAAGTTAAATTTCTGCATCATCACAGAGTTATGTTGACTGCTTTTAATGTCAGTAGGGAAACAGATTTCCAACCAATGTGTTTTTTCCCTCAAATACTGCCTAATTTCAGGTTATGTTTTCATTAGAACAGTGTCTTAGACACTGTATGCTTACTAATCCTGATACTAAAATAAATATCTGATGAAAATATAAAAATATTCAGGAATAAAAACTAATCTACACTTTGGATAAAATGTAACAGTCCAGATACTCCAAATACTTTTAAACATCATGATTTTCCTATCCTCTTGTGCCATGACTTATGAAATTTCTGATGACCAAACTGCTTCTCTCCCCAGTTACAGAGGCAATATGTCTTTCTCACACCTTGATTAATGCTATGTTTGTGTTTGGTAGGGAGCTGTGAATACGTAGTCTTCCATAACTTGGCATGAATTCTGGTAAGCCCACGTCCTTCCCACTAACAACTTGTATTTCTGGAAGAATACAGCCACATTCCTTACCTTCTTTTTGTATGCCTGGACAACATTTTTAGGAAGCTTTGTCTTTTCCTTTGGTAAGGCAGAGCAACAGGGGGGATTTTTGTTTTATTTTGTTATGTTTTGTTTTGGGTATTATGGGTTTTTTGGTTTGGTTGTTTGGTTGTTTTTTTTGTCGTTTTTTTTTGTTGTGAAAGGTGAAGAAGGATTAAGTTTTTTCTTACACCGTCTGTTATATGCTGAGGAAAATGTTTTGAAAATCCAAGAACTGTGTGTCTTTAGAGCAAAGCACAATTTTGGCAGCATTGGGTGTTGATATAATTCCCATTTCAGAATATTATTTTGGCTTTTCTGTTATTTGCTGTTTGCCAGCTGCCATTACCTGTTAGAGTCACCTGCAATGAAGACAAATGGAAAGTGAGCCTGTTTCTTAGACTCAAGGCAGAGTTAATGCAAAGCCTGAATGCACCAATGCTATTTGTCACTGTCAGGAAGACACTTCCACAGTGCTGTTGGAGCCTGAGCATCTCTGGAACAGCTCAGGCAGCAGTCTACAAGTGCCATGCAGATGTTCAACCCACCTTATTCCACCAAGTACTCGCACAGTAGGGCATGGAACATGAGCAACCAATGCAGTACAAATTTCCTGAACTACTCCGTATGGCTTTAGGAGCATCTTCTCTGAATTTTTGTAGAATATCCCCCAGTTTTCCCAACAACATTCTTCTGATGTCATTACATGAATCTGTATATAACCTTTGAGGGAACGAATGGTGAAGTCAATAGCAAAGATAAATTCTGTAGTTCTGTATTATCAGGCCTCCACAGGATTATAGTTACTCTGCAAAGTCTGTGTTTACAGCTTAGGTGTATAATTTAGAGTGTAACACTGGGAACTTTCTTGCTATTTAGTCTTAGGGATAACAATAAATACTTAATAGGGATGTGGCTGCCATGTCATAGGACATTTCATAAGAATGCCATGGAAACAGTTTGGTTGAAAAATCTATACAGTGCTACAAAAATTGGGTGGATGTCTACATGCAGGTCATCAAGAAAAGGATTTCCTGTCAAAATGCAAATTTATGTTGATTAATATTTTGCATGATCTTTTAACTTTTGGTCTGTTTCAGTGTGATACAATATGTACCTTATGGGAAATGTATGCCTGCAATATTTTCAGGTTATATGGACTTTGACAGACAGAAAGGGTGCTGAAAAGTGGGATTAATATTCAAAATTATTTTGACAAGTTGTACATACAGCCTGAAAAATGGATGAAAAATCATTTTTTTTTTTTTAAAGTAGGTATATCAGGTAAGCAAATACAAATAAAAATCACTCCCTCAAAGGGCAGGAAATTTGGTTAGGATCAGGTTTTCAGAATGAGTTTTGGGGTTAGTGTGGATCATAAATCATGAGGTTCTGGAAGAGAGAAGACTAGTTAAGGGATTAATAAACATGAAGGCTGTCTGACTTGCAGAAGAAATGCTTGTACTCTGGTCAGAAATGGTAAAACCTAGCTTGATTGCTAGGTCTATTTTTTGACCTATCTTCCACATAAGAGCTGCATCATACAGAAGGAGTTCAGAGAAGGAATGTAGAAAGTTCTGGAAAAGTGACTTCCATGAAATACCGCAATACCATTTGTAGAATTTGGTGACAGCACATAGCTGGAGAGAAAACTAAGGCATTGAGATGTTGGGTTTTCTTGTTCTGCATAGAAAATTCATTCCTGCAGTACTGTTTGCAGGTTGTAGCAATCTCATGGAGAAGCTGCTCTTTGTAGTCAACCATGGGTCACAGAGGATAGAAAATATGTAACTCTAAGTCTTCCCAAAGTGCAGCACATCGATGTCCTGATTAATGGACACAAATCCTAAACTCTGTGGTGTATCATTATTAAGCATGAAGAATTACTTATAGAATTTCTTGGTTTGCTCTGACACACTATAGAAATAAATTAAGATATTTTTGTCTGGCTTTATTTCTCTAGAAAATAATCAAATCAATATTAGAACTTTTAGAAACTATGATGCCTGCTTATTCCAGTATTGAATGTCTCATCCTGGTAATTGCCCAGAAAGGTCTGTTTGTGCAATGTGTCTGGGGAATATTGTGAACAGTAGAAAGGGGCTGTGCTGAAGACTCATGATGGCAAAGAAAGTGACACATTAATTGACTGGGGTAGACTGTAACACAGCAGAACATAATAGAAAAACTGGGAGGGTATAATGTTGCAGAAGTCTTCAAAATAGATTGGATCACAGAAGTGATCTTGTTCTTCCTTTTGCCTAAGGTGGAAAAAGTGTATCTAGATGATTCCAAATTATATTTAATCTATTTTTAAAAATCCCCATTCTTTGCCAAAATTTTGACATAGTTCCCAGTTTCGAGAGCTATATAACTTCTTTTATGCACGCACACACACACACACACACACACACCACACACACACACACCACGCACGCACGCACACGCACACTCACACACACAGAGGAATTTTCAGCTGAAAAATTGCCAAATGCTTCCTCTCATGACTTCAATGATTCCTTCATTACCACACCAGAGTGTGTTGGTTTGGCTTTATCATACATTTCTTTCTAATTATACCCATTTTCTAAACATCTTACTACTGTTCGTGCTGCTCTTCTCTTCAGTCTCTTCAATTTGTCTACATCTTTCATAAAGTATGACACTGAGAGCTGACACAGAAGTACCGCTGAGCTTGCTAGCAATGAGGAGAGTGAGACAATTTCTTCCCATGTCTTACACAGGATGTTCTGGTTAACACATGTCAGAATGACATCTGTCATTTCTTTTTGTAACAGTGTTACACCATAGGCTGGGAATTAGTTTCTCTGCTGTCTCCCACCACACCAAGCCCTTGTCTATGCCACTGGCTCCTGACTAATTAAGCACAAATGCATCCGTGCCTTTGGGGATTTTTATTTTTTCCTCTATGGATCCTGTACTTTCCACCTTCCTGCACTGGGTTTTGTTTTGCTGACTTAGGAACCATGTTAGTATGGCTAGGGAAGGATCTCAGGCTTAACCAGGACCAGCAAAATGTCAGTATTTCAGTGACAATTTGTGTTAAAAACTGATGGTGGATATGAACTCATTCTTGTGATCCTGGGTCATGTCAAGGACTGAACTCTCTATGCTTTGCTGGTTTTTTCCTCGAATTATCTGTGTACTGTAGCAGCTATGATAGCAGACACAGTGCTGTCTCAGGAACTTGGGTGATTGTGAAACTGGTGTTAGCATGAAGCATGAAAGATAGTGGTGAGCCCTGTCAAAACTAAGGATCAGACTGGGCCCCTGTACCTGTTACTTTGCATGAAAAAAGGAACAAATCCTAGGGCTTTTTTCCAAAGGACCATAAGCTTTGCAATCCCAGATAAAAGAGGAAATATTCCACTGTTTAGTCAAATTTAGTCTAGGTTTCCATAAATCCCTGATCATGGGTATCTTTACAAATTACACTCTATGGAGAACTAAGCTGCCCTTGAATATTAATAACCCAGACTAGCCAGATCAATTCTGTATTAAGGTCATGTCATTCACTGCCTGCCTGGTGATGTCAGGGAAGTTCCAACAGACTTTAAAGTACCACATTATTAAAGGCCACAAATGCTAATTAAAACTTTTGGTTCCATTAATGCACATGTTCAGAAATTACTTGGAGTTGTCTAAAATGCTGGGCTTTTGTATATAATGGGAATATCAGTGGAAACTCATAGGTGCCAAAGGCTTTGCATGTTCTGCCCCCAGCTTTGGAGCATGGTGCCAGCTGAGACTCAGAATGTTAATTCCATAAATGCCTTCAAGTCAAGACTACAGGCATGTTTGTTTAATCTGGCTTTTCCTGAACAATAGCTTTGTCTCTGGATGCATTCTCTAAAGTGCTCTGAGATTTTTTTGTATTTGTGTGTTTTTTTTTAACATGAAGATCACCACATACGTAAATGTATAAAATGTGCAATGTATTTTTAATGTGCAGCTATACACTTCTCTTCATCACCCTATACAAAAAAGGAAACTTGCATTCATTTGATTCCAAGAACTCGAAGACTTTTTTTATACTAGCAATGAAGTTAAAAAAGAATCAGCCCCTTCTAAACTTGTATATTACATAAATAATGAACATTAATGCAGTTTCAAAAATGGTAGCAATCATTTCTCAAATGTATTGTTATTTTAATACTCACAAGAGATTACTTTGATTTTCTGAATAATATCTAGGTTTACAGCTGGAACTGCACAGCCTATGTGAGTAATATGAGTCCTAATTATGTTATACCACGAAATCAATAAATATGTGCTCTTAAAAGTGAGTTATTGATGCCATTTGAGCAAAATCACCTTACCTAGACTCATGATGCAAACTTGGACACACCAAGTTTGGTTGGAGGAAAACCAAACCCTTCCAAGCAAAGCTGTTATTTTGCTGATGTTTATCTCCCTCTCACCTTCACCTTCCACCCTCCCCCATCTCTCCTTCTTGCCTTCACCTGGCTGCCTTTGCTCATTTGCAAATCTCAATTGAACACTTTTTTTTTTTTTTTTTTTTTTTTTTTTTTTTTTTTTTAATTTGCAAGAAGAAATGCAAATTGCTAAAATGCAAATGCTGGTAGTGACAAGAAGCTATATGCAAAAATATGATATAGGACTTTGATATAGAACCAATTGTGTCTGTAGGAATGACAAATGATACTCATATAGTTAAAATGCTGCATTTATTTTGCTACGACTCACCATGTGGACATTCTTACTTAGAAATAAACAATTTTTGTTTCCAGTTGAGATAAACTGCTTTCAAAGCAACAGAAGCTAAAATGGATAAACCCATTCATTTTACTCTCTTGCACACATACATTCACATCCTTATGGAGGAAAAAGGGGGTTATATTGTCCAGCTATAGTGGTTCAAACTCACACATTATTATATATAGTTATAATTTCTGATATAGGCAGGCTCTTACGCTCCATATGGCTTCCATATGCACAAACCCTTGGTTACTGAAGATGGATGAAAGCCATATTGTTTTTTAATGCATGTGCTGAGGAAAAAGAGCTGTCACTAACCTGTGAACTGATTATACCTAGTGTACTTAAACTGATGTTAAAGCTTAACTGTAGCTGCATAAAGCTATGCCTATAGCAGAAACCTTTGGGGTTTTTTACAGAGGACAATTAAAAGCATGTTTTAATTTTTCAAAAGGGATTTCCATTACTGGCAGAAGTTTATAAAATATTTTTGCTGGAAAGGAAATGTTTTTGCTGATGTAGTTAATTTTATGGAAGGAGAAGGCAAAAGCTGTGCTAGAAGTGTCCTGTTGGTGGTAAAATGGCAGTCACAGCAGGAATGGTTACTGATAGAGCTCCCCCAATAAACCCTTCCCAGTGTAGACCAGACCTCGGGGTCCGTTTCAAAAGGCGTTATGTAAATGGGGTGTTAAAACCATTGTGACAGCACAGAAACAAAGACCTTTCCCTGAGGGGGAAGGAATATGCAAAACTGGATGGGGACAGTCCAAGAGTTTGGAGTCGGGCTGTCTTCCTCTGCAAGGGTCTGAGTGAAAGAGCCAGCAGGCAAAACTGGCTTCATTTGGCATGGCAGGGCCACAAACCCCTCTGAGCTGAGGGCTAAGTTGAGGGACATCCGGGAGTTTTGGAACTATGGGTGGCTCATACTAGGGAGTTCAAGCCCTGTTTTGGGCCCCTGTTTGGTTTTGCTGAGACTATAGCATGAAGTGGAAAGCTGTAGTGGGGAGAGTGCATCTGTTGGAGGAGAGGCACAAAGTCCTTGTGCAGGCACTCCCTGCTGTTTTGCGTGGAAGGAGAATGAGCAAAAACATGCAGTCACACATGATCCAAGCATCAGAGGTAGCTTTCACACCTTTCGTGGTTCATGTCTCATGGTTCTGGGTCTGTGTCTTTGCAGAAGTCATAGGCAGAGGTCTGCTGAGCTTGTTTGTTCATACATTTCCAGAGCTATGGTCAAAATACTGAAGCAGAATGAAGAACAAAGCTGTATGTAACCTTGGGTAGAGCAGTCACTAGTCTCTGCCTTCATTCTGCTCCCTCCTGCCCCTGTGCACCCTTAGACATTGACTGGATCGTGAATTAAACTCCATACTGGGCAAATCACTGTCAGCATGTAGTACAGCCTGAGTCCAACAGAAGTGCTCTTGATCTATCAGCAACATGAAAGAAATATTACACCCCAGTGGCAGCAAGCAGGGAAAAAACAAATAAAATGTTATTATTATAATATTTCCTGTGAAGGAAGTTGGGATAATATTGTGGCTGGTAGCTGACCAGCTGCTTTCATTTAATATTTTTCTAATTTTAGTCAGTGTTGGTCAAACAAACACAGCTTTCAGGGGATTTCCTTCAATGTTAACAGACTGTCGTGTAGTTAGTTGAACAGAAGCTCTGCAGTGTGAGGTACGATCAAGAAATGTGCCCTTTTTAAAAATAGTGCTGAATTGATACAATTAGCTGCTTGAGGGGGCCAGATTTTCCAAACCTGGGATCTGGATTGTGCTGTTCATTAGCTTAATGCTGCTGTAACTGCACATCTCTGGGGGACTGGATTTGGATGTGTCAGACCTGCTCATGGTGGTGCAAAGCATTAAGGAAAATGGAGAAATTCTGTATTATGGTCTGGCCTGGGTAGCTCAACCCCTGGAAACGGCGGCTGTAGCTGGAGGTGCGAAAGCGCTGCCTCGCACCTGCAAAAAGGAAGTCTGGGACTCAGCCCTCTAAAATTATTCCTAGGTACAGAATGGCCTATTATAGTGGAGTTTTCAAAGAACTCTTTTTAGGGCGAAAAATAAAATTCACTGGCTGGCTGGTAGCTGAGAGTCATAGACAGTCTGCCACTGTGTACTCAGTGCCCAATGTGCTGCTTATTCTAAGTTGAGCTGCTAAATTGCTCCGTGTTAATAATTTGTTGTTTGTTGCAGTGGTGGAGCTGCCTGCCTGCTCTGGGGCCTGTGGCCATTTAACCATTCCCTTTCCAAGAGGTGCTACCTCCATCCTCGCTTTGACCCTCTTTTTTGCTGCCATGCTGCAAGACCTTTGCATTGTGTGTCTTTTGCTTTGCAAGAGCTTTTCAGGATATGCTGAATGCTTGCATGACTCAGAGAGCTGGCTTCCACTTGAGATCCCTAAAATCCATAATATTGGGTTCCAGAGCCACATGCTTCTCTAACATTCACAATCAAAATGTCATGGCCATGTGGCTTCTGCATTCATCACAATTATAGTTTGCTACAGATGTTTATGAGTGCATGGGCACAGTTAGAAAGTTTGCTGTCCAGTCTCCACTCTATATGAAGGGATTTGAAGAAAAATCCAGGCACCACATCCATTTTAGAAACTGTAGAAGCTGTTTTGGGGTATTCAGGAGTCCTGACTAAATTTATCTGAATGTTAACAAATTGTGTTTATGTGTTAAAGGCAGAGGGAATAGCTAGAAACATATGCCATCTTGTATCTGTTTCATATAGTACTATCATGATCAGAAACTCTGTGTCATCTTAGCTTTCTGATCCATCAGTATGCCCATAACACATACTGGTTCAATTGAGAATTTAAGTGTTATTTTCATTTCGATTATTAGTTGGTAATGAAAACACAGTCTGAGATCTCAAGATCAAAATGTGAAGGTCTTCGCTGAAGACTTCAATGTTGAAACTGCATCTCTGTGAAAACAACTCTCTAAGACAACTGGTATGCTTGCAAATAGTGTAAAGTAAGGAAAGAAAGATGGAATAGTGAATTACCAGAAGCAAGGACCAGGAAGAAAAACAGTTTTCTGCCTATGACTGTCTGTGTTACAATGACAGAGTTCATATATCCAAAGAAAGCCAGGCAAGGTAGTCTCAATGAAGGTGTTCTGAGGCTTGCAGTATTATTCTTATTCACAACACTTTGTTAAAATCAAAGACTTCCTAAAATGTGTAGCCACAGGCAGAATTCAGTCTCTTGAACTGTGTTTAATTTCTAAAAGTTTTATAAGGCTATTCTTCAGCAAAACAATCAAGAGATATGAAAAAAAAAACAGCATTTGGAAATTACAGAAAATGATAGATTTTGCTCTTCAGAATATGCTGGCAAATTTTTGCTCTTCATTTATTCTTTTACTACTGTTGCAAGCAAAGCTATCTATAACTAGAAGTAGATTCAGAGAAATAGAAAAAAAAAATTCGTAAATGACTACTACTAAGAAAACATGAAACAGAGGACACATCATGGGGGATACCTGCCAATAGTTCAGAAAAGAAGAGTAGACATCCTCTGGTAACCAAAACAAGGGTTATAGTCACAGAGTTAAGCAGACCATAGCACCTTTTTTGGTGCTGCAGTTCTGACGGCACTTTAATTTGGTGTCTGTCTCTAACCACTCTCTATAGACCTTGCCCTGATGCCACCTATTTGCACAGGGTGTGCCATGCTTTTCTACCAGCTTTGCCCATTGAAAATGGCAGGATTCACACTGTAAAGGGCTTACTCTTAATTTTTCATCCTCAATTAAAAGAACCACACACTTGCCATATTAAAATTTAAAATTGTGTTTATTGAGACATATGGGTATTTACTATGTGCAAATGTTATGTTTACTTTGAGATGTTTTCATATGTGCATATTTCAGTTAGTGATAATATTATTATGGTAATTCCTACATAAATGTGTATAGTATGTATTTTGAGTATCTCTGGAAGTATTTATTAGTTGTCTTGTTGCTAATCAATTTCAGATTGTAAAATATTGAATAGTGGGCTAAATAGTTCACATGCATGTTGATTTCCCTTATATCTTAAGGAATATTTAAGGCAATATAATGTTTGTAACTTGTCCTGATAAGCCACATTTGCTTCAGTTTATTCAGAACTTCTGTGAAAAGAGATCTGAGTAGGAACATTGTCAAACTCTTGGAAAATGTTTTGTGGGAGGTAGGAGGAAACATTGCAGCTTATAGAAGTGAGGACAGAGTCTGACCTACAGATACAAGGAGATGATTAGAAAATAAAAACAGCTTGGAAGCCTTATATTCACAGATGCTTTTAGTCTTAGTGTGCCATTCAATTAAGGATTCTCTGAGAATGTATTGCAATGCTTTCTCATATTTTCTCACGAAAAAGCCAGTTCCTTGAAATGATAGTAGGAAATTCTGTGGCAACCAAATTAATCACCTTATTATTGCTCATGACCATTACTAGCTCTGAGGAGACAAACTTAAAGGAAGACTAAACACTGTCCCCTGAAGTGCATGAGAGTTTTGATTCTCACTTCAGCAAGGTGATTTTAACATAGGCACTGCAAACCTACCTGGACCTAACACTCCTTAAATTTGCCTGAAACTTATGGCTACAGTGGTAATGAGGCATAACTGAAGGGCACATCTACACCAGTATCTTAGTT
This sequence comes from Sitta carolinensis, assembly GCA_032173965.1. Classification (NCBI taxonomy): domain Eukaryota; kingdom Metazoa; phylum Chordata; class Aves; order Passeriformes; family Sittidae; genus Sitta; species Sitta carolinensis. The sequence goes on from CM063284.1 coordinate 36,478,970, forward strand.
CAGATGAAAACTGTGGACTTGAATGGCAAAATAAATGATTCCTGCTTTTGGAATCTCCATGGCATACATGGCCACAGAACCTCCTTGTAGATGTGCAATCATGATCCAGGAGATTATGAAAAAAAATAAAGAAGAATTTCACAGAAGTTGTTGTCATTCTTGGTATGCTAGCTGAATTACTTCAAGATAAATTTGCCTCAGTGTTGAGAAGAAAATTCTGTGATACGTTTGTGTACTTATCAGAATAGTGGAATACACTCAATTTTACAATGACCCACTTCATCAGTGCATTCTCAATACAACAGCAGCTGGTCAGCTTTATATCAAATGATTTATAAGGCAAGTACCTTACTTAATTATGGTGATAATCATGCTTTATCAGACATATTTTAGCATCCTGAGAAAGAAAAAAAAAAGAAAATTTCTTACTATGAACATATTACATTAAACACTTAAACACATTTGTAAATGTTTTGTCTCTTGAATATCACTTAGGTATCCATCAGGTAGATAAAGCTTGGAATCTTCACCAAAAAAAAAAAAAAAAAAAAAAAAAAAAGAGGTTCAATGTAAAAATTACATCAGAAAGGAAGAGAACAAAAAATGCATTTATTACATTACAAATTCTTTTTGTTTTGAACACGATATGAATCTTGTAATGGCAAGTCTTATATTTCTGTGAATTTAGCAGATGGAAGAAGGATGTATGAAGAGCTCCAAGACAACTGACAGAATAATTTACATGAAATCTTCACCTCTGAAAACAAAAGGATTCCTAAGCAGTAAAAATCATAACAGGAATTGGAAGCTACCCACAAGGATCTTCAAGTCCAACTCATAAATTAATGGCCCATTCAGGGATTGAACCCACAACCTTGGCATTATTAACACCACGCTCTAACCAGCTAAGCTGATCTCAAGGTCAAGCACACCTAGAAAACCCTCCCCTTGATGAAATGAGGCTTATGATTTGCAGTTATGTGGGAGAGGGATTTTCTCAATATGTTTCATTGCAGAAAAAAAGGGACCTCAGTAAGATTTATGGGTTTAAACTCGTCATGTTTTTATCATGAGGACTGTGTTTTCTAAGTGGGTGGGTACTGTTAAGCACACCAGGATGTGTCACAGCAGCGTGGGGCTGTAAAAGCAGGCCAGTAACTCAAAATGTTTCAAAACGTTTCAAAATTTATTAGGGATGAATGCTCCTGAGCACCTCATGTTTTCATACTTTTACTTTTGCTTAGGTGTTTAGTGGCTGCCTGGAGACAGATAACCTCTGTGGTTATCTGGTTAGCTCTTAACACCTAATTATCACTTCATCCAAGGCTTTGGGCTGAGTGATTGAGAGTCAGCATGTTTACAAGTCTCTAAACAAAGGACTTTAAAAATAAATTTTTTTAAAGGAATTAAATGAATTATTCCCATAATAGGAATCTCCTCAGTAGATATGGGAGGAAAATTAAGCAATGGCCCAGGGCTTTCTAGGGAAAGGCTGGTTCAGTTAGGCAAGCAATAAAAAAACCTTCTCTGACTTTTTCCCATGTGTTTTATCCGTTTGGTCATCTAAAACAATACAGTAAGGAAGAGCACGGACCAAGGAAGAGGATTCCCCTTTGGCAACAACCAGTACTAGTTAAAGAACGAGTAAAAAACTAGTAAAGAACTAGCAAAACTCTCTCCTTTATATCATTTCAAATGTATACATAAGGGTAAACACACCTTATTTTTAGCACAGGAAGTGTGTTGTGGTCTAATTTGTATCTTAACATTTGCTTCTCTAGTGACCAGATTCAAGGAAAGGGACCTGCTCCTGGTTAGAAGTTTCTTTAAAGGGGTTTCTGGCAAATATCCTACTGTTAAACCTGATCTTGAAGTATCAAATCCTCTTTTACCTTGTCCCCACAAGCTCTTGTCTCTTAGCCCATTTCAAAAGAATTTGCAAAACTTTCAGTGGACATAAAATTATCATCTGCTTTCATTTGCTTTGCAGTTCCTGACTATATACAGCATTCATATAAAGCCTGCAGTGGCATTACCAGTGCTGGAGAGGAAAGCAAAGAGAAAGAAAAAGTGTAGGGATCGGGACAATCATTGGAGGAGGAGCCCTGGTTAAACCTGGCGACTGGGGAGCAAGATGGGACATGGGCCGCGTTTTAGAAATCCCAGGTTGCTGGCTATACTGTAGCATTTGTCTCTTACAAAGACAGAAGGATTTTTTTGTCCTTTACCGTTGTGTGCTTACCTGGAGTGCTGAATACAGCCTTCAACATCTTCTAGATACAGTCACTACTTTGTTCAAAAGGCAGAAGCCTGGAAAGATGTGTTAAGAAACAAACTAATCAGCATGAGACAACCATGAATGAGTATTCCATATAATTACTATACCTTTCACCTCATTCATTCATTTGCTTGATGACTATTTCCATTTTTCAACTGTCAAAGCACCACCTTCAAGATTTTGAGCCTTGTCTTCCAGT